>WNWK01019118.1:9175-38474 GCA_009830355.1 Cherax destructor
TATCCTGTAAAGCACTAAGGGAGTCTGAAACTACCACAAATGGTGACACAGGGATAGATGCAATACGGATAAGTGCTACAAGAATGGCATACAATTCAGCCGTAAAAAGGCTAGCCCCAAAAACACTAATTTAATTTCAAACTCGGCTTCATACATCACCCTTAACCCTTTCAGGGTTGCGAGGCCCTCCCAAAATCTTTCTCAGGATCGCAAATTTTTCGCAAAAAAAAAAAAAAAAAAAACTTATGAAATGATAATCTTTTTCTGATCATAACGCCACCAAAATTATGAAATTTGATGGAAAACTAACGGAATTATGCTCTCGCGAAGTTAGCGATATCGATGCTATTTATGCATCGGCGATTTCCCCCACTTTGAGCCCTTTTTTTTCGGCAAATTCCAATGTTTCAGTCTACTAAAATTAGCTATTTCGCTAGAATTCCATTTGTTCTGTCAATTGAGTATAAGAAACAGCCAATTTACAGATTTCAACTACCCAATGTGGTGGTCAGAAATTGGCAATTTCATACAAATTTCAAAAGATGCCCATTTCAAAATAGGGTTCAGAATAAACGAGACAGACATTCCTGGCACTCAAATAACATCTTCTCTGTTCATTAGTCACGTCTCCAGGCCCCTCTTACATTACAGTGGACACCCGGTGTTCGTCCTGCTCAAAACACTCCCTTTTATGTAAGTGTATTTTTTTAAATGTTTTTATAAGTGTAGTTTTGGGGGTATAAAAGGACTAGTCTACTTTACATTATTTCTTAAGGGAATAAATTCGGTTGGTAATGGCACTTGAGCAGCATTCTGTTATGAAAAATGGACGAACACCGGGGGTCCACTGTACTTTTGTTTTCCATTTTGAATTTTTATTCTCACAAAAAATAGAATATTTACTGTTATGTATACAACTGTATCATTGTAAAAATGGTATAAATAATATCAGTGGACTTGTGCAAGAATGTTAGACTCCCCAGTTGATGTGTATTGGACCATGCCATGATTTGTTTACTCTTGAACATCAGCAAAAATCGAACATTTTCGCTACTTTGCGCTCAGTTTCAAAGTACTTGTCATCGTGAAACCAATCAAAATTATCTCTATTTCTGTAATATATCATCCATTCTATCAAATGAGACCAAGAAAACTAGAATACAAGCATAAATACCATACGAAAATAGACTGCAAAGTCGCTGTTTTAAACCAAAAACACGGTCAGTTTTTTTCCTCATTATGCACTGTGGTGCAGGATTTTTTTTATACTGCGCACACTGACCGCACAGACCCATTCTCTCACATCTAGGCCTACCAGCCTGTTTCCACTTGATTTGAGGGCGCTAGAATTTAGGCGTACTATCTTGTGGGGTTCGAGAGATATATAGGTTGTCAAAGGACACTCTCTGTAGGATGGTTACGGTATATTGACGAGTCTGTGAGAGGAGGAGTACCCGGCACGTCTGTCCAGCTTTATGTCGGCGTAGAAGTGAGGCGGGAGGCCTCTGACGTAGTAGCCACACGGAGCGGGAGCTCTGACGTCACAGTAACAAGGGAGCATACATGTAACGTCTGGGGTTACTATACTGTAATACACTACACAAGTGTATACATATTTACCGACACGACAGTACTAGTACGGCGAAAACCCTGGGGCGTAAGCCGTACTAGTATGGCCGAAACCCTGGAAGGGTTAATAAAAAAAAAAAATATAAACCCATATACAGTACTGTACTGCTGTATCCCGCAGTGCTAGAATGTAAAATACTAATGTTACCCCCATATGTACTGTAATTCATGCAAGCCCATTTTCTTTGGTATACGTATGGTAAATATGCTGAATTTACTTTAATATTTGTTACAAAATTATTATATTTTTCTTAATATTTAGCATTGCTGTATAACCCTTGTGGTTTAGTGCTTCTATTTGATTATAATAATAATAATAATAATAATAATAATATTTAGCATTAAAACAAAAAATTATATATTGCCACTAAAAAAAAACCACCAAAAATTCTGCGAATTTGCGGGGATTTCCGTGAACAATTATTAGTTAGGTTCTAAGAAAAAATCCGCAAATTTGGAACCACAAATTCGTGGGGTCCGCTGTATATGGAAGGATTGCGGAGGTCATAAGAGCGAACATAATAGCGAAGGCAATGAGCATCATGGCAATCAGTCAAGGATGGAAGAGTATTCGCCTCTGCATAGAGGCTCTCAACCGGTGAAGAGCGAAAAGCACCGAGGCATAAACATAATGCTTGGTGATGGATGGGATTAAGGCTAGAAAGAGTTGCAGGAGAGTTCTACGATCAGCCCCCCATGAAAGATGAGCGAGGGTTTTAAGGAGATTCAGCCAGCTATGACAAGTTGCCTTCAGAGAGGTAATGTGAGGTTTCCAGGATAATCAATGGTCAAACAGAAGGCCGAGAAATCTGACTATCACATTCTGGGATACGCGAGCCATATAGGTACAATGGATGATCAGAGATGACAGAACATCTAGTGAAAGTAATTTGGTGAGTTTAAGTACTAGAAAATTTAAACCCATGAGTAGTGGCCCAATTGGAAATACAGTTGACCGCATGCTGGAGGGAAACTGCAGTGAGGCGACAGTCAACGCCTGCACAAGCTATAGCAAAATCAACAACATAATGATGACCAAATATTAGATGGAAGAATAGATGCCAGATCATTTATAGCAAGGAGAAAAAGTGTTGTGCTCAGAACACATCCCTGGGGAACACCTTCAGCTTGAACAAAGTCCGGGGAAAGCATATTATTAATCCGAACATGGAAATGTCTCAGTTAAGAAGTTCTTAAGGAAAAATGGTAATTGCCTCAGGGGCCTAAGGAGTGGACCTGGGCCAAGATGATATACCTCCAAGTTGTGTTATACACCTTCCCAAGGTCAAAAAAGATGGCAATAACCAAGTGGTTGTTGGCAAAGGCATTATGAACACACATTCAAGCGTAGTAAGGGGTCAATGGTAGAACGGCCTTTACAAAAGCCATATTGACTAGTGTAGAGACTATTATGCATCTCTAAATACAGTAAACCGTCATTTAGCACGATAGTTACGTTCCTGAAAAAGTCGTGTTAGATAATTTCGTGTTAAATAATTAAAAGAACTTATGGGAAAAATAGGGTTACGTTCCTAGGAGTCCTCAAAAAGCCAAACAAGTTTTTTAGACCAACAGATCTTGTAAAAATTGAAGGCGAATATGTAACTGTAGTTCATTGTCGTGATATATTACTGCTTAAGACTACAAATGCAATAGAAATAATAGTATTTCTTACCTTAAATTGTGGGTAATGATGTTTGTGGATGGTAGTGAAGAGTGGATATGGATGGTGTGGCCCTACTGGGCTGAGGTGGATGCTTGTTGGTTGTCGGTAGAAGTGGATGGTAGAGGTTCTGGTGCTGAAGTCGATGGTTGTATTGCAGTGTGCATAAATTCTGTAATGGATCTCTGGGCTCTTTTATTCTGCATTACATTATACAGCTGATGGTAAGGCATCATTAGCTGGTCTAGACCCCGTTTCAAAGCCCTGCTTCTAGCTTTGTCAGGGTCCTCTTCAGTGAAAAAGTCTGCTAGTTTAGCAGCAACATGGAACTGCTCACGTAACTGCTGCAATGTTAACTGTTTTTCTTCAGGTTCTTCTTCATCTTCTTCTGTTATTTCCCTCCCTTGTATCTGTGCATCGAACTCTGCCAACATTTCCTCTGGACTCCTGTCTTCATCATCATCTTCTAAGAGTTCATTCACATCTTCATTCATATCTTCAAAACCATCACCTGGTAATCTCCTTGCCAGCTGAACAATTTCCTGAACCTGACTCTCAAGCAAGGGAAAACCAGAGAAAGAATTAACTACAGAAGGCCATAACTTTCCCCAGCCTGCATTTAATGTTGATTGGGGCACTTCATTCCATGCACTTCTAGCATAGCTGATGGCATCTGCAATGTTAAATTTACTCCAGAAGCTTGGTACTGCCAGGTTGGAGTCAGAGTCCATTGATGCAACTAGTTTTTTTATCATTTTTTTTGTGTAGTTACACTTGAATGTCTGAATAACTCCCCGGTCCAGTGGTTGAATCAGAGATGTTGTATTTGGAGGTAAAAATACAACGTTTACATGTGGGGTCACATCCAGCAAAGCTTGTGGATGAGTACGGGAATTATCAAGAATGAAGAGAGCCTTGAATGCAAGGTTCTTGCTGTGCAGGTAAAACTTGACTTCAGGAATAAAGTGATACTTAAACCAGTCAATAAATATTTCCTCTGTCATCCATGCTGACTGGTTTGACCTCCAAATTACTGGTAAGGTGTTTTTATCCACACCTTTCAAAGCACGAGGATTCTTAGAGCGGTAAATAACCATGGGCTTACACTTGAAATCACCTGATGCATTACTGCAAAGGAGCAAGGTGAAGCGATCCTTTGCTGTCTTGAAGCCTGGTGCACTTTTCTCTTGCTGACTGATATAAGTTCGTGTTGGCATTTTCTTCCACAAAACACCTGTCTCGTCAGCATTAAACACTTGCTGTGGCTCATAGCCACCCTCAGAAATAAGTTCCTGAAATTCAGCTGGGAAATTACTTGCTGCTGTATGATCAGCCAAAGCTCTTTCACCAGAAAACTTAATATTATGTAACTTATTATGCAACTTAAAGTTCTTGAACCAGCCTGTGGTAAACATACACTCGCTTTCAGGCCTTCCTTCCTTATCACACACTGCTTTAAACAACTGTAAGGCCTTTTCCCTAATTAAGAGAAAACTAAGTGGTGCACCTTTCTTTGTTTTCTGTTCGATCCACTCAAGGAACAAGTTTTCAGTTTTATTTACTTGTTGGGACCTACGTGTCATTCTTTTCATGAGGTCACATTTTGGGTTATTCATTACACAAGCTCGTATATTTGCCTCATTCTTCCTAATCGTACGAACTGACGCTTCATTAAGGCCATAGGCCCTCACCATATCCCTCATACGTGAGCCACTCTTAAGCTTATCTAGTATCTCAATTTTCTTTGAAATTCCTAGACTTGAACGCTTAAACTTTTTCTTGTCACTTGCTGGAACACTTGTATGCTTACTGGGTACCATGATTGCTTGGTATATTTATCAAAATGCAATGAAAATGAGGAAATGAATGTAAATAAACACAGCGAGCTTCTCGATTATTATCGTCCTGCACGTGTACGAACCAAACTGAACGCTGGGAGGGACGCCTGAGTGGGTGAGGGTGGCTGGGGATAGCAGTAGGACTCCCCCACTTACTCAATGGTTTAACCCACCGCGGGCGACCGTGCGCTAAAAATTTTTCCCATCCTGCTGAACCGTGTAATATCATCTTTACATCATGTAAGATAATAATGTCGCAAATCTTAAATCGTGCAATACCCGTAACGTGCAACATAATCTTGTGCTAAATGACGGTCTACTGTACATACCACATCAAACGTCTATTTACCAGATATTCCATTACCTTGCAAACGGCACTGGTAAGAGCAATGGGACGATAGTGGTTGCATGGGGAAAAGGATCCGATGAATATAAAACATAGCCCAAGATGGGATTAATAACAGCGGAGCATAATTTGGATTCTTGTAAACAAACACAAACAGAAAAACTGGGAGAGCAACACCTGAAGTTCACCCCGGTTACCTCTGAGGCCACGGATATTCCACTGTAAATAAGCCATGATTTGCAAAGAGAAAGATACTACAATAAATCTAAAGGCAGAGGTATCCACAGACTAGAAGGGTTAGAAAAGTCCACATATGGAGGCAGCAGAAAATGCACAAGCAGCGAAGGATTGGGACGCTGTGAAGAAAGGACTTATGCAGACAGAGAAGAGTGGAGAGGAGGAACAGAAGGTGGATTGCTGTACATCAATGGTCTAGTTTCAATATATTCGGAGATAGCTTCAAGTGTTTCAGAGGACAAGGATGTTGTATGTAGAACGATATTGGAGATGGAAGGAGGAGGGTGAGTAAAGATCGGGGCAACGATGGACTGTACTAAAGTAGGGGTGGGGACAAAAGGGTAGAGGGAACTGGAGAAGCTTGGGAGGGGACAGGAGAGGAAGTGACCTGGGAGGGGGGCAGAAGAGGAAGAAACTTGGGAGAGGACAGGGGTGGAAGGTACTGTACAAGGAGGATGAACCTCCACACTCATAACAGAGCCAGTTAAAGGTGAAGAACCAAGTACAGAGACTGGAAAGGAAAATGTGCAGGTAGAAGAAGGGGTTAAAGGAGATTTTAACAATGGGGATCTTTTGGACTTCGAAAAAGTAGAGGAGCAATGGGGAGGAGTTGTTGTACAAGGTCTTGTAGACACACAAACGTGTGAGAAGAGGAAGAGGTGAGAATAGAATGAGGTGTCGAGGTAGGGACCTCTGAGTCCAGGACAGCAAAAGAATTAGAGACAGGTGACTGTGGAAGGGGTGACCACAGAGGAGGCTGCAGAAGTTGGGACCCCAGAGGTGGGGGGTCGTTTAGTAACCTGAGAAAAATAAATAAGGGGAAGTCTCCCCTGGAGGCATAGATGAGAGACTGCCATTGCATAAGGAAAGCCTTCTGCCTCTGAGATAACGGATTTCTTGCTCATTTAAGTAAACTTGGCAACGGCGAGAGTAAGATGGGTGAGCCTCATGGCAATTAAGGCAAGAGGGAGGTAGACTACAAGACGTATTGGTATGGTCGTCGGCACCACAGACTGGGCAATCGCCCACGGACCTGCAATATTTCGCTGGATGACCAAAACACCAGCAATTTCTACACTGTTGCAGTGTAGGGATCACCTTTCGAACTTGTAAACAGTGTCCCACAATATAAACCGAGGACGGAAGCTCACGGCAGTCAGAAGTATGATCACATCTCATGGCACTTCGTTATTTTCGTCCGATTTTTTTGCTTTTTGGTATACGTTTAGAAGCATGTACTTAGAAAGACGTGAGAAAGTTTCAAAAAGATCGGCCAATAAAGAACAGAGAGAAAAAATACTGATTATGACAAATGGCAGCATCGTATTCCGGTCTGGTGGCACTTGCGGCACTGGGGACACTTCCCACTCGTAGAATACGTCTAACACGAAGTACCTATGGATTTAATTAATGTAAGATAGTTTATCTTCATGCCGAAAAAAAATAAATTTGTAACGCTTTTAACACTCGCCAAAATATCTGCCTTTTTACCCCCCCACAAAATAAAAAATATTTGAGATATTCCATTTTTTTTTCCACTGTAAATACAAACACACTTTGCTTTATGTTCCCTGTGAAATTCATTTCAATTTAATCATTAATAATGGAGGGGTATCAAACAATAGGCCAAAATCTTACATTCGAGATAATCGCGGAGGCGCGCTCACGCCTCATTTACGTCAAAAGATTCATGATAATCGCGCTATTTTGGTCTTTTTCTATGCATTACTTACATTTTTAAGTGATTTCTTATTGTTTCCCGTGTTAAAACACCGTTTTCTTTGAGTATACCAGAGAGGCAATAGAGAAAACTGTAGTTATAAGGAGAAACATCGCTAGACACAAGGTCTCCAATGATTGCCTCTCATATTATGTAATTATTATTATTTTGGCAGTCTTTATTATGCTTTTATTTTATATATCTTATGTCTGATATATTTATTGAATAAATGGTATAAGTGGATAAAGTGTATTAGTAATAATAACTTCAGTATAAAGATATTTGTTGGGAGTGTCAAACTTATGATCAAGCAATTATCATCCTTAGCTGAGAGCCACTTGGCTCCGCCCACCTCTGCAATAAGCCCCGCCCACACTTTCAATGATGTTGAGTGGTAAATTTAGTGTATTAGAAAGAAAAAAAAAAAAAAAAAAAAAAAAATAATTCATCTTGTGCGGTTACGATTTTTTTTATGTTGCGCGGCGTCATAACATAATATGTTTCAAATAGCTATAATTTGCTTTAGAAACGTCGTATTACATTGGGATTTTCACCAAAATGTTGCCAGATTCTTAAACTATTTTTCTGTCAACAAAATTCATTTTCAATATTTTTCGATTTATTTTTCGTTCTCCGCGCGGAAATTGAACCTTACGCCCCTTAAGTGAGCTACATTGCAAGGGTATCGTCTCTGCCTGTGGGAAGGGAGGACATAATTGTCTACTTTGAGGATTGGGAGGTCTTGGAGCTCAAGCTGTTCCAGAATGTCATCACCACATGTCTGGAAATTCTGTTGGACAATGGTATGAGATAGAATGACAGTACCACTACAAGAATTGAGAGAATGATGTTTTTCAATACAGTGGTCCCTTGACTTTCGGTCGATCCGACTCTCGGTGATTTTGAGCTTCGATGGCTTTTTTCGGTCAAAGTTTCCCTCGCCAACCAGTCATTCCCTCGACTATCGGTCCGTACCAGACCTGTCCGCCTGCCCGCACCTCGCCACGCAGGACGCCAGTCTAGCGTTGTTTACCATTGAGAGAACATTACCCAGCGTGCTCTTTCAAACATTTCACAATAAATTTATTGTGTTTATTGCTGGTTTAGTGATTGTCACTGTGAAATAAGTCACCATGGGTCCAAAGAAGCTTCACAAGTCGATAAAGGCTATAGCACCAGCCAGTGATAAAGTGTAGCATTAACTTACTCTGACTTTCTTGGGTTATCCTAGGTTTTCTACACATATGCTGCTATGTATGATAATTTATGTAACTGTATTTGTGTATACTTGAATAAACTTACTTAAGTAAGTTAAGCGATTAAGCGATAGAAAATGACGACACAAAACTTAACTCCTACAGTGTTGTTTGACGAATATAGGGGCACTGACAAGAGTGCCGCCCTCTGCCACCATCTCATCCAAGGTAAGTGTAAGTATTTCTTATTTATATAAGTGTGAATATTTCTTATTTATAAATTAAAGTGTAAATATTTCTTATTTATGAATTATGCACATTGTTTGTGTGAATAGTGGTGGTGGCTTTCTGCTGCCGCCAACCACCACCACGGCTTTTGGTCAGTGGCCCTTATACCCAACAACAACACACTACCACCAGTCCTTACATTTGTAATGACATGTTTTATTCATTCTAGAGTTTATATCATGTTTCTATGTTATTAATATTGTTTATTATGTCATATTAGATGAATTGTGCTAGATAAATAAGCTGTAGATTTTATATTATTGTTATATTGAAGGACTATCTTGTCCTCCCTCCAAACTTTCCCGACTCTCTCATATGCCAACAAGAGTCTTCAATAAAGGTAAAACTTATTTAACTGTTCATTTGTCCATTATAATTAGTGCTTTATATTTATTTCTCATTGTTTTCTGTATGTAAAAACTATAGTATTTATTCTTTAACCCTTTCAGGGTCCAGAGGCCAAATTTCAGAGTGTGCACCAGGATCCAAGAATTTTCAAAAAAAAAATTTTGCTATTTTATCTTATGAAATGGTAGAGAATCTTTTTCTGAAGATAATAAAACAAAAAGTATGAAATTTGATGGAAAACTGACGAAATTATGCTCTCGCGAATTTTGATGTGTCACTGATATTTACTTATCGGCGATTTCGCCGACTTTGACTCCCATTTTAGGCCAATTACATTATTCCAGTCGATCAAATTCTTAGCTAGTTTGCTAGTATTACTTCTATTCTATCGATTGAGCATAAGAAATCGCCCAGTTATCTGTTTCAACTACAAAATAAAGTGACCTGAAATTGGTAATTTAGCCAATTTAACACAAAGTTCAAAATATTCCAATTTCAAAATAGGGTGCAGAATAAACAATGCAGGCATTCCTGGCACTAAACTAACATTTCCTCTGTTCATTAGTTACGTTTTCAGTCTTTACAAATTACAGTGGACCCTCGGTTAACGAATACCCCGGAAATCGTGCAATTATGTAAGTATAATTTTGTAAGTTCTTGTGGAAGTGTATTTTTGGGGGTCTGAAATAGACTAACCTACGTGAAATTTTTCCTTAAGGGAGTAAATTCGTTCGGTAATGGCACTTGAGCAGACTTCAGGAGTGAAGTTTTTACGAAACTCGGGGGTCCACTGTAATTCCATTTTTATTTTTATTCACAATGAATTTTTATTCAAACCAAAAAAATGGAAGATTTACTGTTATGCAATATTGTAATAATTGTATAAATAATATCACCACATTTGTGAACGTGTATTAGACCCACCAGCTGGCGCGTATTAGACGAGTGAGGCCATTTGTTTACTCTTGAACATAGGCAAAAATTTAACATTTCCACTAGTTTGAGCTCAGTTTCATGCCATTTCCAGTACTAAAACCAATCAAAGTCCTCTCTATTTCTGCAATATATCTTCCATTCTATCAAATGAGACCAAGAAATCGCAAATACAACTATAAAAAAACGTACGAAAAAACACTACAAAATCGCTGTTTTAATTGAAAATTACGGTCTTAGTTTTTTCTCTCATTATGCACTGCGTGCTGCAGGATTTGTTTTATGTGGTGCACACTTACCACATAGATGTATTCTCTCATATCCAGGCCCAAATTTACCGCTCACAGCTTATCTGAGTGAGCTGAGCTCATGGCGTAGAACTACAGTTTGGACCCTCACCTCAAAGCCGTAGAACTACGGCACGGACCCTGAAAGGGTTAAAAAAAATATTTTTTTGGTGAATATTTTTGGGTGGAAACGGATTAATTGTATTTACATTATTTCTTATGGGAAATAAGATTTCGACTTTCAAATAATTCGAGTTAAGGTCTAGTTCCTGGAACGAATTATGACCAAAAGTCGAGGGACCACTGTAGTTACAGGAATAGCATCTATGGTTGTAAGGAGAGATCGTTAGCTTGGCTAGCATTCTGTACCGTGACGATGTGTGCACAGCTCTTGAGAGCATGAAAGGATATATACACACACAACCCGCACATATAAAAAGAGAGGAGCTTACGACGACGTTTCGGGCCGACTTGGACCATTTACAAAGTCACACTAACACACAGAACAGGTGGAAGGAGTATATATAGGCAGGCAGACAGGGGAAGGGTACAAGAGAGTGGGGTAATAATGGAGGTATTACCCCACTCTCTTGTACCCTCCCCTGTCTGCCTGCCTATTCTCTTCCACCTGTTCTGTGTGTTAGTGTGACTTGTAAATGGTCCAAGTCGGCAAACGTCGTAAGCTCCTCTTTATATGTGCGGGTTGTGTGTGTATTGTTCCAGTCACGGTATTGTGCCTTTTTTGTTATTTATGAAAGGATATGTATCTCGACCAACATAGCATTGGAGCGCCTTGCTAATACTATGATCGGAAAGATAGTCAGGAGAAGCATTTGGTCGCAGAGTAAAAAACTTAGTCCATTGTGTATTTTGAAGCATAGCGTGTAAGGGGAGGGAGTGTCGTGCTAATCTTTTCTGGGCAGAATGAGAAGGAAGCAAAGGAGTATCATCAGGTAATGGTTTTGGGCATTTAGGTGTGGGACCAGAGTTGGTCTGACGTGGGACGGGTGGGTGATTCGAAAAGTGTTGCACCATAGAGGGAGAAGCTGGAAGCATGGTGAAAGAAGTGCAGAAGTCAGATGTATTAAAGGAGTCAGGCGGAACCCCGGTACCTGGAGCAGGTGACGAAACGGCACCAACAGGAGGTACAGGGGCATGAGAAATGTCCGAAGAGTGGTCAAATAACGAGGTAAGGTTGGAACAAGGTGCAGTAGCAGAAAGGGGCCCAGGGAAAGCTTTTTCATGGATTTGGAACTCTATGGTTATGTCATTTCTTTCTTTTTGTTTTTTAGAAAAAAAAAAAGAATAAAAAAGGGGGGGAATGTGGAGGGACAGCTCCTAGGAGGAATGAAAGGGCCATAAATCCCCCTCCATGCCCAAGAGGACCCCAGCACCGCAAGTAGTGCAGATGCGGCATGAAACCCGTGCCATACCCTACCCTTCATGCCAGCAATCTGGGATAGCAACTTCACATCTACCGAGCCACCTCGGTGGACAAATGAGAGGGCGGCCGGACACCCGCCACAAAGCATACCTCCTTCAGCCACCACCCCCCAGAATCTGAAAGGCAGCTTCCAGAGATACACCCCGTCACCCGAAAGATACCCAAAGCCACCCCCGGGAGACTGGAGAGAGAGTGGGACATCCCCAGGCGATCCAGATTCCACGTCAAACTACACCACCACCACCACGGACCTCAATGGAATGGGATGGACCACGGTACCCTTCTCCCTACCTAGGAACTAGAGTGCCTGTGGGAAGAATCTCAAAGGCTGAAAACAGGAAGAGGATAGGGAAGGGATGGGGAGAGGAGGAAAGGGAAAAGGGGGGATGGGGAGGAAGGGATAGGGAAGGAGGGATTGGGGGTAATTAGGTTCAGTCTGAGGAAGGAGATCAAAAGGTCGAATTCCTCAGACCAAGAGTCTCTTCACCGTGCCAAGGAGCCCCCCTTGAAGAGGATTAAAATCTAATAAAATGTATTGACCCAGCAGGCTTGGTTGTGTGTGTTAGGAGCAAATGGAGAAAAGGTAGTTTTTAATGGATGTGTTGCAGCACTGCATGACCCTTGTTGGTTCAGTGCTTTATTTGATTATAATAATAATGGACGTGTTGTTGGAGTGTGAGCAAGGTAATATTTATGAAGGGATTAGGTGAAACTGGTTAGCTGGACTGGAGTACTGATGGTGGGAAGGACTGCCTGGATGCTGAAGAAGGGGGTGGGTATATTGTAGTTAGAGAGTACTGTAATCTGATTTACAATGTTAGTAGTTTTGGAAAGACTGCAGTTAAATAAATGATAGTGAATGTGTTCTTTGGGTCACCTTGCCTTGGCAGGAGACAGCCATTGTTAAAAAAAATATATGTAATATTAATTTTTCTTTTACCATGATTTTCTAGTACAGTAGGTAAGCTACTCCTGCAAGGGGCACCAGTTAAGGGCTTTTGATCCAGGGAATTTTAGCTACTCTCCATTATCTAGGATCAAACCAGATTGCCTCCCATTCCCCAGGAGCTGTATGGGTTTACCACTTTCCTTAAATAAAAGCAAAAGATGGATTTAAAGAGGGTCACACTCTGTGACAAGAAGTTGGACAGGATTCAGCATTTCAAACATCTGAAGGACACTATGGAGAAAATAGAACAGTGTTTAGACTGCTGCTGCTGTTAGTTCTGGCTAAGTAAGCAAGAGTTACTTATAAATATTAGCTCAAGCATAATCTGTTTAACAACTGAATTCAGTCAATGACAAATGGTGTAAATATTAATATGGTGTAATACTAGACCAGGAACAGTAAGTAGGATAGATGCAATGCATGATTTATATGAAAAATGAAAGTTGAGAATACGTAAAGTGAATCACAGACGGCAAGTGGCTGATGTAATGAAAGCATGGAAGAAACAAGTAGGAAGGGATGTGGGTAGAGGACTGCATCAAGCAACTGCTCCAATCTCGGTGAATTAGTAAAATATTAATGTATCATGAGCATAAAAAAAATAGCAAACAAATGAAGTGAATTTGCAATTTAAGTATACGACCAGAAAATGTGTGCAATTAATAGAGTTTGTATATGAATAAACATTACCATGAGTGAAAACTGAAGGAATAATTAATAGATATACTAGACCAATATTTTTCATAAGGCAATATAAATACAGCACTGTATATATGAGCAATAGTTTATACTAGAAAGTACCAAAATGAACCCTAATTAATATTTCCAAAGTGATTTTTATATGAAATGCTTCAAGTATGTTAAGTCTGTTAATATGGTATTGCACTACTAAAAAACAACAACACCATGCTCTTAACTATGTAAAGCTTAATTCAGTCACTAACACTACTTAGAGAATGATCTCATTTTTGGTGCTAGCTGAGAGTTCTTTGTAAGGAAGAACTATGGAGTTTATCACCACCACCTCTGAGGGCACTTTGACATCATTACCTGAAGCAAATGAAAGGTAAAATAATGCTAAATGTTTTCAAATCCTTTTAAAATGTATATATGAATATGAAACACTTTACATACACTTTATGCTGTACCATTAAATTATCAATTGAAGCAAAAGTAAAGGTTAATCAGATGAATTATAAAGACAGGTTCTTTATCCAAGAAATTGGAGCTACTCTCCCTTTTCATGGATCAACTCTTGACTGCCTTCCAAATACTGTATAACCCCTATGGGTTTAGCACTCCACTTGAATGTAATAATAAAAGACCAATAGAAAGATTCAATTTTAAAGACTAAATTATGTTTAAAGAACATGCTGTAGGCTATACAATTACCATAAATAACAAAAAAGGCACAATACCGTGACTGGAACAATACACACACAACCCGCACATATAAAAGGGAGGAGCTTACGACGACGTTTTGGCCCGACTTGGACCATTTACAAAGTCACACTAACACACAGAGACAGAGGAAGGGGTATTTATAGGCAGGCAGACAGGGGAGGGTACACTCTTCATAATTCATTTTCCCGCCTGGGCTACCTTCCCATTTCATAGACTCTGCTTTCTCTCGTGCCAAACGGACTTTCTTCTCTCCTAAACCCTCTACTCCTGAGAACTCTCCAGTCCTCTGCCTTCCCTACATCTCTGGTCTCTCTAATCTCAGCAACTCTCTCCGTTCCTTAGATATCAAACTTACCTTTCGTCAGACTAACACTCTTCGCACTAATCTAGTTCATACCTCCCCTCCCTCCACAGATTCTCCTGGTGTCTACTCTATTTCTTGCTCCTCCTGTCCTCTTCAGTACTTCGGAGAAACTGGCCGATCTCTTTCTGACAGACTCAAGGAGCACAAAAATAGTGTTAGGCTTGCCGACACTAATAATGCCCTTTTCTGTCATGTCAGAGATCACAGTCATCCAATTGATTGGTCTTCTGCTAAAACTGTCTACCCTACGTCCAACTTTCATAGTCGCCGCCTGGTTGAATCCTCCCTTATACACAACTTTCCCTGTATGAATCTTAGCCCTGGCTTTGTCTCTGTTGATGCTTTCCTCTCTCATTACATTGTTAAATGCTCTAAACTTCAGAACACCCGTGACTTAACCTGATTCCTTCCCCTTTCATCTCTTCCCCCTTCTCCTTTTTTCTCCTATGGGTTTTCCTTTCTTTCTTTTCTTTTGCCTTGTATTTTGTCCTTCATTTTATTCGCCTTTCCTCCCTCTGTGTTCTCGTCCCACCCTTGCGGGCCGCTAGCCTCATTGCAGTGCTCCCTTCCTAGATTATGACTGTCGCCACTACTACTATTACTACTACTACCACTTCCACTACTTACTCCATTATTTCCCCACTCTCTTGTACCCTCTCCTGTCTGCCTGCCTATAAATACCCCTTCCTCCGTCTCTGTGTGTTAGTGTGACTTTGTAAATGGTCCAAGTCGGGCCGAAACGTCGTCGTAAGCTCCTCCCTTTTATATGTGCGGGTTGTGTGTGTATACAATTACCATATTTTGAGTAGTACTGTATATAAAAGAGCTGAGCTTGTGAAGTTCCCTCTAATGATCTGGGAACCTGTAAACTATCCAAACATTACAAATGAACTGGGTATGTTCCAGTTAGCCAAGAAGTATCCCTTGTCCTGTATAATTATTCCATGTATATCTTGAGAGAGAACAGAAGAATTGTTAAGTAACATTAAATAAATTTAAACTAATCTATGCTCAACACAGCAGAATTTAACTAAAAAACTAACAAGACAATATTGTCTTGTGTTCCTAACGCATCTTTCGGAGTGCTCTAATAGACGTACCTTTCCGAAGAATGCCTTAGAAAAAATAAAATGATAAATCACCCTTCTTGAACCCTGTGGAGGTAGCAGACCACTCCTCACTAATGGGTAGGGGCATCATTCACATTACGAACAATATTAGTGGGTTAACCCTGTCCTTTTTAGCGATTAGTTTGATTATAATAATTTTACAATCTTTATAGTGAAGAATGTGAACCTAAGAAGCAGGGGCATGTTGGAGAATTGTGAAAGTTTTTTTTAAGTAAAGAAATAACAAGAGGAGTGTGGGGGCAAGTTAGACTTATGTTAGCGAGGTGTATGTAATGCATAGATGCTAGGTTAGATTAGGTAAGATTTGTCAGGGAACTACCTACCACTGGAGCTTTTGGTCATCTGACTGAGGCCTTCTGCTGGCTTACCAGTTCACCCCTTTAAAAATTGATTCAACTGTATCCTTAAGTTCCACAGCAAACATGCCTATGCATTGCATACTCCATGACTTTTAATTAAGCCTTGGTTAACTTATGATGTGCAAGAAAAATAATGAAATTTAAAATGTCCTGTACCAACATCCAGAAGAATTAACAAATTTGTTTATAAATGAACTAAACTTATCTATTCACTTACCAAGAATAGTGATTGATGGATTTAGTTTGCCTTCAGCATTGAAGAGTGGAACATTGTCCATCTTTGCAAATGGTTTATTTGGATTAGGGTCACATGGTGTACCTTCTAGTCGTGTCCAGGCCCCAACAGTAGAATTCCACCCAACAACACTAGAAAGGAAATGTTTTTATTTAATAGTATTATGTTTTAAATAATAAAATGCAAATATACACGGGTACGTGAGAAAACTTTGTATTTTCACACACTTAGAAAGCAAAGCTTATTATGACTAAAGTATTTCATCCACAAAACATGATTTACCAATCAATTTACATCCAGCTCAATTTACACCCAGATAGGGTGCACTGAGATAGAGTTAAAGAGCTTTACTAATACTGTTTCACCTTTCCTGAGATTTGAACCTAGGGCTTGGAGAGGTAAATTACTTGGAAAAACAGTATCATAAAATATTCTAAATGTACAGTAGGGCCCCAACTTACGTTAAATCATTTAAATAAACAACAGAGCTACAATACTTACATCTGCTTGCCATTTCCTTACTGCTGTAGTGTGTGAGGCAGGAGGAATGGAGTGAGAAATGTGTAGAGGTAAGATAGGTGCTGGACTGCCTCCCTCCTTCATATTCATTCCCACCTCTCTTGCATCATATTGAACTAAAGACTTTATATATATGCTATCCACTTTCTCACTGCTGTGGTGAGAGTTAATGTACCTAGGTATGCAGTGTGTGATGGAGGATGTTGTACCCAGTAAGAAGAGCTACCAATGTCCCACACCTCACCATCTAACGTGTTCAGCACATCAGCAGCAGTGGCAGCAGCCACTACATATAACTTAATTATTAAATCTCTAGTTTTTACCCAGTCTCTACCAAAGAAATGAGTTCTCTCGGATGCGAAAAGTGGGTCATAATAAGCGTGTATGCACCTGGAGAAGAGAGGAGTGTAGAGGAGAGAGAGAGATTTTGGGAGATGTTAAGCGAATGTATAGGAACTTTTGAACCAAATGAGAGAGTAATTGTGGTAGGGGACCTAAATGCTAAAGTGGGAGAAACATGCAGAGAGGGTGTAGTAGGTAAGTTTGGGGTGCCAGGTGTAAATGATAATGGGAGCCCTTTGATTGAACTTTGTATAGAAAGGGGTTTAGTTATAGGTAATACATATTTTAAGAAAAAGAGGATAAATAAGTATACAAGATATGATGTAGGGCGTAATGACAGTAGTTTGTTGGACTATGTATTGATAGATAAAAGACTGTTGAGTAGACTTCAGGATGTACATGTTTATAGAGGGGCTACAGATATATCAGATCACTTTTTAGTTATAGCTACAGTGGGAGTAAAAAGTAGATGGGATACAAGGAAAATAGAATCAGTAAGTAAAAGAGAGGTGAAGGTTTATAAACTAAAAGAGGAGGCAGTTAGGGTAAGATATAAACAACTATTGGAGGATAGATGGGCTAGTGAGAGTGTAGGCAATGGGGTCGAAAATGTATGGGGTAGATTTAAAAATGTAGTGTTAGAGTGTTCAGCAGAAGTTTGTGGTTACAGGCGAGTGGGTGCGGGAGGGAAGAGGAGCGATTGGTGGAATGATGATGTAAAGAGAGTAGTAAGGGAGAAAAAGTTAGCATATGAGAGGTTTTTACAAAGTAGAAGTGATGCAAGGAGGGAAGAGTATATGGAGAGAAAAAGAGGTTAAAAGAGTGGTGAAGCAATGTAAAAGAGAGCAGATGAGAGAGTGGGTGAGATGTTATCAGCAAATTTTGTTGAAAATAAGAAAAAGTTTTGGAATGAGATTAATAAGTTGAGGAAGCCTAGAGAACAAATGGATTTGACAGTTAAAAATAGGAGAGGAGAGTTATTAAATGGAGAGTTAGAGGTATCGGGAAGATGGAGAGAATATTTTGAGGATTTGTTAAATGTTGATGAAGACAGGGAAGCTGTGATTTCGTGTGTAGGGCAAGGAGGAATAACATCTTGTAGGAGTGTGGAAGAGCCAGTTGTGGGTGTAGGGGAAGTTCGTGAGGCAGTGGGTAGAATGAAAGGGGTAAGGCAGCTGGGATTGATGGGATAAAGATAGAAATGTTAAAAGCAGGTGGGGATATAATTTTGGAGTGGTTGGTGCTATTATTTAATAAATGTATGGAAGAGGGCAAGGTACCTAGGGATTGGCAGAGAGCGTGTATTGTTCCTTTGTATAAAGGCAAAGGGGACAAAAGAGAGTGCAAAAATTATAGGGAATAAGTCTGTTGAGTGTACCTGGTAAAGTGTATGGTAGAGTTATTATTGAAAGAATTAAGAGTAAAACAGAAAGCAGGATAGCAGATGAACAAGGGGGCTTTAGGAAAGGTAGGGGTGTGTAGACCAAGTGTTTACAGTGAAACATATAGGTGAACAGTATTTGGATAAGGGTAAAGATGTTTTTGTGGCATTTATGGATTTGGAAAAGGCGTATGATAGGGTAGATAGGGGGCAATGTGGCAGATGTTGCAGGTGTATGGAATAGGAGGAAGGTTACTGAAAGCAGTGAAGAGTTTTTATGAGGATAGTGAGGCTCAGGTTAGAGTGTGTAGGAGGGAAGGGGACTATTTCCCAGTAAAAGTGGGCCTTAGACAAGGATGTGTGATGTCACCGTGGTTGTTCAATATATTTATAGATGGGGTTGTAAGAGAAGTGAATGCGAGGGTCTTGGCAAGAGGTGTTGGGCTAAAAGATAAAGAAGCAAATACAAAGTGGGAGTTGTCACAGTTGCTTTTGCTGATGACACTGTGCTTTTGGGAGATTCTGAAGAGAAGCTGCAGAGGTTGGTGGATGAATTTGGTAGGGTGTGTAAAAGAAGAAAATTGAAAGTGAATATAGGAAAGAGTAAGGTGATGAGGATAACAAAAAGAATAGGTGACGAAAGATTGGATATCAGATTGGAGGGAGAGAGTATGGAGGAGGTGAATGTATTCAGATATTTGGGAGTGGACATGTCGGCGGATGGGTCTATGAAGGATGAGGTGAATCATAGAATTGATGAGGGGAAAAGGGTGAGTGGAGCACTTCGGAGTCTATGGAGACAAAGAACCTTGTCCATGGAAGTAAAGAGGGGAATGTATGAGAGTATAGTTATACCAACGCTCTTATATGGGTGTGAAGCATGGGTGATGAATGTTGCAACGAGGAGAAGGCTGGAGGCAGTGGAGATGTCATGTCTGAGGTCAATGTGTGGTGTGAATATAATGCAGAGAATTCGGAGTTTGGAAATTAGGAGGAGGTGCGGGATTACCAAAACGATTGTCCAGAGAGCTGAGGAGGGGTTGTTGAGGTGGTTTGGACATGTAGAGAGAATGGAACGAGACAGAGTGACTTCGAGAGTGTATAAATCTGTAGTGGAGGGAAGGCGGGGTAGGGGTCGGCCTAGGAAAGGTTGGAGGGAGGGGTAAAGGAAGTTTTGTGTGCGAGGGGCTTGGATTTCCAGCAAGCATGTGTGAGCGTATTTGATAGGAGTGAATGGAGGCATATGGTTTTTAATACTTGACGTGCTGTTGGAGTGTGAGCAAAGTAACATTTATGAAGGGATTCAGGGAAACCGGCAGGCCGGACTTGAGTTCTGGAGATGGGAAGTACAGTGCCGGCACTCTGAAGGAGGGGTGTAAATGTTGCAGTTTTATAACTGTAGTGTAAAGCACCCTTCTGGCAAGACAGTGATGGAGTGAATGATGATGAGTGTTTTTCTTTTTCGGGCCACCCTGCCTTGGTGGGAATCGGCCGATGTGTTAATAAAAAAAAAAAATATGTATTGTCAGTGCTTGTGGAAGTGTATTTTTGGGGGTCTGAAATAGACTAACCTACGTGACACTTTTCCTTAAGGGAGTAAATTCGTTCGGTAATGGCGCTTGAGCAGACTTCAGGAGTGAAGTTTTTACGAAACTCGGGGGTCCACTGTACATCCTTATAAATGTCACAAATATTAACTCTGGTTCTTAACCCTTTCAGGGTCCAAGGCCACTATTTCTTATGAAATGGTAGAGAATCTTTTTCTGAAGGTAATAAAAGAAAAAGTACGAAATTTGATTGAAAATTGACGAAATTATTCTCTCGCGAATTTTGATGTGTCAGCGATATTTACACATCGGCAATTTTGCCGGCTTTGACTCCCATTTTAGGCCAATTACATTATTCCAGTCGACCAAATTCTTAGCTATTTCACTAGTATTACTTCTATTCTATCGATTGAGCACAAGAAATTGCCCAGTCAACTGTTTCAACTACAAAATAAAGTTATTGGAAATTGGTAATTTAGCCAATTTAACTCAAAGTTCAAAATATTCCAATTTCAAAATAGGGTGCATAATAAACAATGCAGGCATTCCTGGCACTAAACTAACATTTCCTCTGTTCATTAGTTACGTTTTCAGTCTTTACAAATTAATTCCATTTTTATTTTTTATTCACATAATGAATTTTTATTCAAACCAAAAAATGGAAGATTTACTGTTATGCAATATTGTAATAATTGTACAAATAATATCACCACATTTGTGAATATATACTAGACCCACCAGCTGGTGCGTATTAGACGTGTGAGGTCATTTGTTTACTCTTGAACATAGGCAAAAATTTAACATTTCTGCTATTTTGAGCTCAGTTTCAAGCCATTTGCAGTACTAAAACCAATGAAAATCATCTCTATATCTATAATATATCTTCCATTCTATCAAGTGAGACCAAGCAATCGCAAATATAACTATACAAAGTATACGAAAAAACACTGCAAAGTCGCTGTTTTAATCGAAAATTGCAGTTTCATTTTTTTTTTCTCTCATTATGCACTGTGTGCTGCAGGATTTGTTTCATGTGGTGCACACTTACCACATAGATGTATTCTCTCAAATCTAGGCGTAGATCATGACGTAAAACTACGGTTTGGATCCTTAACTCAAAGCCGTAGAACTACGGCACAGACCCTGAAAGGGTTAACCAATCTCAACCACAAAAAGGTAAGCTCTCCAAATTTTCAAGAAATGAACATAAACAAAGTATGAATAAATCTGGTAAAAACTAAGAGAAAAAACATTTTTACAAGTCATCGTTAAGAAAATCTTAAAAATACTAGTAGTTCTGCTGTCAGAAAAGTCACTTGTTTGCAAGCGATTCCAAAGTGCCAACAAAATAAACTTGAAACATTATTAGTTGGGGTCCTTTTAAATGTGTTGAGAAATCAAGTATTTAAGATGAATTCCTTGACCGAAACTCAGATATGATTTAACCCTTTGACTGTTTCAGTCTTACGAGCCAGTGTTTCGGACGTATATATACTCAAAAATTCTAGCGGCTTCAAATCAAGCGGGAGAAAGCTGGTAGGCCCACATATGAGAGAATGGGTCTGTGTGGTCAGTGTGCGCTGTAAAAAAAAAAAATCCTGCAGCAAGCAGTGCATAATGAGAAAAAAAAAAAAAAACTCAGACCGTTTTTTTGGATTAAAACGCACGACTTTGAGGTGTATTTTTGTATAGTATTTATAATTGTATTCTCTTTTTCTTGGTCTCATTTGATAGAATGGAAAACATATTACAGAAATAGAGATGATTTAGATTAGTTTCATGATGAAAATGACCTTGACATTGAGCTCAAAGTAGTGGAAATGTTCAATTTTTGCCAATGTTGAAGAGTACACAAATCACGCCACGCGTTTAATACACGTCAACTGGCGAGTCTAATATTCTTACACAAGTGCACTGATATTATTTATACCATTTTTACAATAATGCAGTAGTCTGCATAACAGTAAATCTTCTATTTTTTGTGTGAATAAAAAATCAAAATAGAAAGCAAGAGTAATATAAGAGGGGCCTAAAGACGTGACTAATGAACAGAGAAAAATCTTATTTTAGTGCCAGGAATGTCTGCATTGTTAATTCTGGACCCTATTTTGAAATTGACATCTTTTTTATTTTGCATGAAATTGGCCAAATTGCCAATTTCTGACCACTTTATTAGGTAGTTGAAATCGGTAAATTGGTGGTTTCTTGTACTCAATTGATAGAACAAATGGAGTTCTAAAGAAATAGCTATGAGTTTGGTCGACTGTAACAATGGAATTGGCCGAAAATAGGGCTCAAAGTCGGCGAAATCGCCGATGCGTATATATCGCCGACATCGCTAACTTCGCAAGAGCGTAATTCCGTAAGTTTTCCATCAAATTTCGTACTTTTGGTGTCATTACCATCGGGAAAAGATTCTCTATCATTTCATAAGAAAAAGTAACTTATTTTTTTTTCCATAATTTTGCAACATAGAATGACAGTTTCAGAATGGGGCCTCCGACAGTCAAAGTGTTAAGATACTATTACCCCTTTCACTGTCGAGACTCCTGCTCAAAAACTTGCTCTCAGTGTCGAAGAATTTAAAAAAAAATTATTATTTTTTCTCGTGAAATGATAGATTCTTTTCCCAATGACACCAAAAGTATGAAATTTGATGGAAAACTTACGTAATTACACTCGCAAAGTTAGTGGTCTTGGTGATATTTACACCGGTGATTTTGCCCACTTTGAGCCCTATTTTCGGCCAATTCCATTGTTCCAGTCAACCAAACTCTCACCTATTTCACTAGAACGCCTCTTGTTCTATCGATTGAGTACAAGAAACCGCCCATTTACCGATTTCAACTACCCATTAACCCTTTGGGGGTCGACAGGCCTTCTCGGAAACATGTTCTCAGGGTCGAAAATTTTTTGGAAAAAAATAATTTTTTCTTATGAAATGATAATCTTTTTCCGATCATAACGACACAAAAAGTATGAAATTTGAATGAAAATTTATGGAATTATGCTCTCGTGAAGTTATCGGTCTCGAAGATGTTTACGCAGCGGCGATTTTGCCCACTTTGAGCCCTATTTTTGGCCAATTCCAATGTTCCAGTGCACTAAAATCATAGCTATTTCGCTAGAACTCCATTTCTTCTATCGATTGAGTACAAGAAACCGCCTATTTACCAATTTCAACTACCCAAAATAGTGGTCAGAAAATGGCAATTTGGCCAATTTCACACAAATTTCAAACGATGCCAATTTCAAAATAGGGTCCAGAATAAACAAGGCAGACATTCCTGGCACTAAAATAACATCTTCTCTGTTCATTAGTCACGTCTCCAGGCCCCTCTTACATTACTTTTGCTTTCCATTTTGAATTTTTATTCTCACAAAAAATAGAAGATTTACTGTTAAGTACAGTGGACCCCCGAGTTTCGTAAAAACTTCACTCCTGAAGTCTGCTCAAGTGCCATTACCGAACGAATTTACTCCCTTAAGGAAAAATTTCACGTAGGTTAGTCTATTTCAGACCCCCAAAAATACACTTCCACAAGAACTTACAAAATTATACTTACATAATTGCACGATTTCCGGGGTATTCGTTAACCGAGGGTCCACTGTATACAACTGCATCATTGTAAAAATGGTACGTATAAATAATATCAGCGCACTTGTGCAAGAATATTAGACTCGCCAGTTGATGTGTATTGGACACACACTGTGATTTGTTTACTCTTGAACATCGGCTAAAATCGAACATTTTCGCTACTTTAAGCTCAATTTCAAGGTACTTGTCATTGTCAAATCAATCAAAATCATCTCTATTTCTGTAATATATCTTCCATTCTATCAAATGAGACCAAGAAAACGAGAATACAATCAATAAATACCATACGAAAATAGACTGCAAATTCGCTGTTTTAACCTTAAACTGTCCACACGTAGATATACGTTCACGTGCGTACTGCTCCGAACATAGATCTACTTTTTTTTCCAAATGCTTTTAACCTTGCCATGATAAGTCTGAGTTGCCTAGAGATTAGAGAATGGGTCTGTGCACTCAGTGTGTGCAGTATTACAAAATGTGGGAATGACAAACAAAATGCACTCTTCATTTTCAACAAAAAGAAAAATTTATTTTTTTCTCAAAATATTCGGTCAGCTACGCACGTAAACGTATATCTACGTGTGGACAGTTTAAGGATTAAACGAAAAAAAACGGTCAGTTTTTTTTTCTCATTATGCAGTGTGTGCTGCAGGATTTTTTTTATACTGCGCACACTGACCACACAGACCCATTCTTTCATATGTAAGCCTACCAGCCGTTTCCCGCTTAATTTGAGGCCGCTAGAATTTACGCGTACTAGTACGGCACCGACCCCTGCTCGTAAAACATACTAGTACGGCACCGACCCCAAAAGGGTTAAAGTAATCAGAAATTGGTAATTTGGCCAATTTCATACACAATTCAAGGAAGACCAATTGCAAAATAGGATCCAGAATTAACAATGCAAACATTCCTAGCACTAAAATAACATTTTCTCTGTTCATTAGTCATGTCTCCAGGCCCCTCATATTACACTTACTTTCCATTTTTAATTTTTATTCACACAAAAAATAGAAGATTTACTGTTATGCAGACTACTGCATTATTGTAAAAATGGTATAAATAATATCAGCGCATTTGTGAAAGCATATTAGACCCACCAGTTGACGTGTATTGGACATGTGACGTGATTTGTTTACTCTTGAGCATCGGCAAAAATCAAGCATTTCCACTACTTTGAGTTCAATTTCAAGGTACTTTTATTCTGTAAACCATTCAATCTCTAGTTCTGTAATATATCTTCCATTCTATCAAATGAGACCAAGAAAATGAGAATACACCCATAAATACCATATGCAAATACTACACCACAAAGTTGCTATTTTAAACGAAAAATAGTTTTTTTTTCTCATTATGCACTACGTGCTGCAGGATTTTTTTATACTGTGCACACTGACCACTCAGACCCATTCTCTCATATGTAGGCCTACCAGCTTTCTTCCTCAAGATTGGAAGCTGCTAGAATTTTGGCTTACTATTATGGGACCGACAGTGAAAGGGTTAAGAAATAAACATTAGGAATATAAATGTAAAATCAAATAAATCCATCTGCATTCATAAAAATTTGTAGGTAGTTCTGCTGTGTTCCTCACAAAATAATCTTCTAAATTTATTACTAAAAGTAAGGCAACATAATGGATCGATACATACGTGTATAGAACACAACTGTGTTCCTGAATAGTGGTATTGCCTAGGATGATTGATTCTCGTATGCGAACTCCAGCACCTATCACTGCATTCTTGCCAACACTCACATTTGGGCCCAACTGAAAAAATGAGAGCAAACATCAAATATACCTGGATTACCTGCATTTTCTTTTTACAAGCACTACCTCCACACTTGCTAGTATCAGATCAAACATATGAAACCTTTAGCACACCCTACCCTGCAGCACTGTATGACCCTTGTGGGTTTAGTACTTAGTTTTGATTTATTAAATAATACAAGCAATACCTCTTAAAATATGGGTATCTAGGTAGTAACTATAGAAATTAGGGTAAATCCTCAGTGCAAAACCTTGATATATGACTGTTCTATTGTGTTATTCCTATTCTTTAAAAAACAAAAAAAATAACTAAAAGGATAGATATGGATGAAATACCTTCTTTAAACTAAGTCAGAATGCCATCCATTAACCAGGCACTATATGACCCTAAATGGGTTTAATAATTTCCACATGAATGTAATCATAATGAAATCACCCACAAATGTCATGTACTGTATTTACCCATTTGTAATTACCTATTTATACCCACAGGAGCAAAGCTATGTCTGTGTTGTTCCATCTTCAATTAATTTATCATAATTTTTTAAATTTCTAATATGGGAGAATACTGAAACAAAGGGGATTTGAAGACAGTGAAGTACATAAGGTTATAAAACAATCAGACAAGATGAGAGCTTTTTTTTACGAGACACCTTAACATAATGGGTTTGAAGGATCTTACCAAATAAGTACAGTGGACCCCCGGTTAACGTTCTTAATCCGTTCCAGGAGCTAGAGCTTTAACCGAAAAAAACGTTATCTGAAACCATATTTCCCATAAGAAATAATGTAAATACAATTAATCCGTTACAGACATCCAAAAAATATTCACCAAAAAATTAATTTTTTAAAGAATAACTATAGTTTTACATACAGAAAACACACACAAATACTACATACAATTTAAAATTTATAAATAAATTATAAAATAAACATTTAAAATAACATTTACTTACCTTTATTGAAGACACTTGCTGGCATTTTTAAGACTGGGAGGAGGAGTGAGGGAGTGCTTAGTTTTTGGAAGGGGAATCTCCCTCCAAAAGGACTTCAGGTAACAAGTCCCTCTCTGGGGTTACTTCCCTTCTTGGTCTTTTAATGCCACTAGGACCAGCTTGAGAGTCACTAGAACTCTTCTTAGAAAAAAACTGTCCAGAGTCCTCTGTTTCTGGCGACTCTTCAACATTTTTCTGAAGTGGGGCAAGATTCTGTCACTGAACATGTTGCAGATGTGGTTTGCTTCAGCTTGCTCAGGGTGGTGTTTTTCAACAAATGTCTGCACATCAGCCCATTTGGAAAAAATTTCCTTAATCTCTGAAGAAGTTACTACCTCAACCTGTCCAGCCTCCTCCTTTATATCAATTTCCTTAAATGTCGTCTGCTGCTGTTGCTGATGAAGCTCTCTCAGCTCTTCAGTGGTTAGGTCTACCCTGTGCTCCTCTACCAACTCTTCCACATCCTCACCACTCACCTCCAACCCCAGGCTGTTCCCCAATGCCACTATAGTCCACAACAGGCACAGGGTCGTCAGGGCCAGCCTCAAATCCTTCAAAATCCCTCTTTTCAACACAATCTGGCCACAGTGGTCTCCAAGCAGAGTTCAAAGTCCTGGAAGTCACTCCCTCCCAAGCATTACCTATAAGGCCTATGCAATGCACGATATTGAAGTGATCTTTCTAGAACTCTCTTAGGGTTAATGCAGAGGCTGAAGTTACATCAAAGCACCTTTGAAACAATGCTTTGGTGTACAGTTTCTTGAAGTTGGAAATGACCTGCTGGTCCATGGGCTGGATAAGAGGAGTGGTGTTAGGAGGCAAGAACTTCACTGTGATGAAACTAAACTTATCAGACAAAAGTCATCCAAGTTGTGAGGATGAGCAGGAGCATTGTCCAGTAGCAGGAGGCACTTGAGTGGCAATTTCTTTTCCAGGAGGTATTTCTTCACACTAGGGCCAAACACTGCAGTCAACCATTCCACAAAAAAGTCCTTAGTGACCCATGCATTACTGTTAGCCTTCCAATGCACACACAAATTATTCCTATTAACATTGTGTTTCTTGAAGGCTCTGGGATTTTCTGAGTGATACACCAGTAAAGGCTTCACTTTAAAATCACCACTGGCATTGGCACACATCATAAGAGTTAGCCTGTCTTTCATAGGCTTGTGTCCTGGCTGTGCCTTTTCCTCCTTAGTAATGAAGGTCCTCTTTGGCATTTTCTTCCAAAAGAGGCCTGTTTCATCACAATTAAACACTTGTTGGGGGAGGAATTGTTCAGTGGCTATGAACCCCTGGAATTCCTGCACAAATTTTTCAGCTGCTCGTTTGTCTGAGCTGGCTGCCTCACCATGCCTCACAACACAGTGTATGCCACTACGTTTCTTAAACCTCTCAAACCAGCCTCTGCTGGCTTTAAAATCACTCGCCTCACCACTGGTTCCAGGCATTGTCTTGACAAGATCTGCGTGCAACTGCCTTGCCTTTTCACAAATTATCGCCGTGGAAATACTATCTGTTTTTCATTGATCCATAACAGTAATAACTTCTCAACTTCATCCACTGTTTTCGATCTTTGTTTCGTAAATAAATCAACCCCTTTTGCAACGTTAGCTTCCTTGATTTCTTTTCTCTTGCCAGGATAGTGGTGATAGTAGATTGTCTTTTCCATACATCCTGGCAAGCTCACCCACACGTACGCCACTCATATTTTTCAACAATCTCCTTCTTCAGTTCGATGGTGTTCCTCACTCTCTTTACCACTGGGGTGCCACTAGGAAGCTTCTTTGGACCCATGGTGACTTATTTCACAGTGACAGTCCCTAAATCACCAAAAAAGACACCAAATGTATTGTGAATGCTTGAAAGAGCGCGCTGGGTAATGTTCACCAAGTGTAAACAACGCTGGACTGGCGTCCTGGGAGGAGGTGAAGCGCAGAGCGGGCAGACAGGTCCGTACGTAACGCTAGCTGAGTAAATAACGCTAGCCGAAAAAAATATTGACCGTAAAAAGCAACCTTTAGCCGAAAAAAACGTTATCTGGAATGAACGTTAGCCGGGGGTCCACTGTACGTAATTGAAAAAGACGACAGACAGGTTAAAGCATTTTTTACAACCATACAAAAGCATTAATGCAAGTACACTAAGTAATGGGAGTGTGTACACAAACTTCAAACCAGTGATCACTGTAAATTTACCAAGGCTGATGGATCAACAGTTGCTGTTGGGTGAATATAAACATCACCAATAATAGTTGGTTTATCTGGTCCATTTACTGCTAAGCGTTCATTCTTGGTTTTGTGGTAAAGTTGGAGGTAGTGGCGATTGGCATATATAGCAGAACCTGCTGTTTTAATCTGAGACCACCATCTAAAAGAAATAGAAACCTAGAGGTAATAATGTTAGACACCTTAACATTAATTGTCACCATTTTTGTATCACTAGATAGTAGAGTGGTTCACCTAAAGGGTTATCCTTTTTTTTTATATTACCACGGTGGTTTTTGTTTTGGGCTACATTTACAATGCATCACTATTTACAATCTCATTTTCTCCACTGCAGTGCTCTCCATTAGCTGTCTCCCACCAAAGCAGAATGACCCTTCCCCCCAAAAAAGAAAACATATCACCATCATTCATTCAATTGTTGTCTTGCCAGAAGTGCACAAACATCATGTCCCTACACAAATGCTAACTTGCTCACACTCCAACAGCACACCAACCCATAAAAACCACTTGGTCCCCACTTATCTTATCTATGCTCACCCAAACTTGCCTGATG
>WNWK01019119.1:0-38471 GCA_009830355.1 Cherax destructor
AGCTTACAAGAGGCCAATCCAAACAAGTTTCTACAACTGGAAGATATACGGACTTATGTTGGTGAAATCGTTCACTGACAACTCACAACTCGACACTGTTTATCATATTTTTCAGCTGGACAAATTACGTATTTCCTCAGGATTGTGCTCCTTTTCGTATTTCATAGATTTTTATATCAATGTAATCACAAGATTTTGGTCAGGTATACTAACAGTTTAAAATTATCAATACATGACTTGCGTGGTAAGGACCCGGCGGCCGCTGGCAACTGATTTCAAACACGAAACTCGTTAGGCCTAACACTTCCGCCTTTGTTTTCACTTTAACATCTATTAACTTATTTGTATACTACGGCACCACTGAGATATTCACTATACAGATCTATCTTCACCCTATTTTCAGGGAGACTTTCCTTCCTCTGACAAATAAACGTTCTGTTTTGTCAGTACCTGACCAACCGGGCTGAGGTTCGTACGTCAGTTTGCGTGTGTCCAGCAGTAACAGCCTGGTTGATCAGACCCTGATCCACAACGAGGCCTGTCTCAGACCGAGCCGCGGGGGCGTTGACATCCGAAACCCTCTCCAGGTAAACTCCAGGTTCTGTAATTAGCGAAAAATTGGATGTCTTCAAAAAGAAAAAGAAAAAAAGTAAAAGGTAAAAAAAAAAAAGCATCAACTACTTAACTGGGATATATAAACACCACTGAGAAAACCAACATGATCAAATATAGAAACTCAGCGTAGAATAATACCCAGAAGAAAAAAGGGTGACTGAATTGCTGAAAAATGAGAATGACACAACGAAGGAAAGATACTTTTCTGGAGAATTCAGATTTTTTTTCATTAACTCTGCATGCTGTACAATATATCTGTACAATATATCTGACATTAGCTCTACTCCTGCAGACTTCGAACAAAATTTAAAACATGTTTATACATGCAGCTCCTGGGAGGAATTCGTGGAGTTCCTTGTTTATAAAGATGTTCAAAATATCGGTAGCACGAACACTAAGTATTCTTTAGAGGAAGACCTTATATAGGTGAAATCGAAGAGGCCCTAAAAAGTGCAGTTATAGCTCTGCTCAATGGAGGCAGCAGAGTGCTGACAAAAAACTGCAGTCCAGTTGTCCTACCATCGCACATTATAAAAGTCTCAAAAGTTGATCAGACACAAAATCACAAACTATGGAAAAACACGATCTGAACAATTCAAATCACATGTCTTTAGGGTGAGAAAATCATCCTTGTCACAACTAAAACATTATGACAAAATTACGGAGGCATTGGAAGAAAAAAACAATTCAGATGTTTATGTGAAAACATTTAACAAATGTGATCGTGGGGTCACAGCATATGAAATTGGGTCCATAGTATGATGTGAAAAGTAAGCAAATAGATACTCAATTTTCTGGCGAAGAAAACACAGTAGTAACAAAAAGAAGTCTAGCAACAGCAGATTTAAAAGCTCAGTACCACAAGACACGGTCCTGGCGCCTTTACTGTTTCTTATTCTCATAGCAGACATCAATAAGAACACTAGCCACAGCTTTACATCTTCATTTGTAGACACTACCACGAAAGTCTCCTCCCAAGAAGACACGGGAAAAATGCAAGAGCATGTAAGCAAAGTCAGGCCAGCATACCTCAATTAAGTCAGGACCCGGATACCCCAGCAAAGTCAGGACCAGGACACCCCAATAAAGTAAGGACCCTAATACCCCAGTAAAGTCAGGACCCGAATACCCCAATAAAGTCAGGACCAGGATACCCCCAAAAAGTCAAGATTTCATTGAGGACTGTCTGTCTTATTTCCATTAGGTTCTTTTAATTCGTTTCCGCAAAATGTCACCGATTCCTAGATACCTTCTTACTAAGAGGTGAACAAGTTCAGTATGTGCAAGAAACATGCCGAACATTTTCATTCATATCAAGATCGAACCTCAGTCCCTCAGTGTGCTGAGGCAGTTACCAACTGTACCACGGCAATAAAGAATAACAAGACGTTGAGTGGTGACAGAGTCCAACTGCTTAGATATGAAAAGAATGAAGAACTTAAAGCGGAAGAATGACCATATGGAAAAAAGGTCTTCATGAAAGACCTGGTTGTGATAATGTCAGCTAATCTATATTTTAAAGAACACAGTAAAAGACAAATATTGCAAAAGCCAGGAAGATGATGTGGTGGACAATGAGAAATTTAAAAAGAATTGAAATAAATCTATTCATGACACTATTCAAATCACCTGTGCTCTCTCACTTCAAGTACTGTTCATTGTAGATGGCTCCGCTCAAGGCAGGAGAGATATAAGAGTTGGAACAGATACAGATATCGCTTACAGTTTGCAGGGCGTTAATAAAGCATTTAAAGTAGTATTGTAAATGTCTCAAAGTCTTGAGCATGTTCTGTCTGTAACTGAAGAGATGTATGGTAATATATACGAAGGTACTTGAGGTTTTAATCCTGAACCTACTCACTACCATAAGGTACAGGAGTGAGAAATGTGGTAGAGGAGGTAGAAAATAAACTTGGTGAAAAGTATGGGCTTAATGGATGTAATACGAGAACACTGTCAATATCCGTGGGCCCAGACTATTCAACATTCTACCCTAAGATATTAGAAACACTGGTGGAACAAGTGTAGAGGTTTTAAAGAGGAAACTCACAAGTACCTCCGTCAAGTGCCAGATCAACCAGGCTATAATGTATAGGTAGGTGTTTGAACTTTGTATTACTTCCATCGCATTATTCATTCTATTAAATCCAATTTTAATTTCCTTCTACATATCCTTTCAAGTACGTTCACAGACTTTGGAAACTTCTCTCCAGAATCTCCCGAACTGTCACTGACAGTCTCTGTGACTATCAACAAATTTTGTTGAAAATAAGAAAAAGTTTTGGAGTGAGATTAATATGATGAGGAAGCCTAGGGAATGAATGGATTTGACAGTTAAATATAGGAGAGGAGAGTTATTAAATGGAGAGTTAGAGGTATCGGGAAGATGGAGGGAATATTTTGAGGAATTGTTAAATGTTGATGAAGATAGGGAAGCTGTGATTTCGTGTATAGGGCAAGGAGGAATAACATCTTGTAGGAGTGAGGAAGAGCCAGTTGTGAGTGTGGGGGAAGTTCGTGAGGCAGTGGAAAGTATGAGAGGGGGTAAGGCAGCAGGTATTGATGGGATAAAGATAGAAATGTTAAAAGCAAGTGTACATATTATATATATATATAAATATAATATGTACAGGTCTCCACTCCTAAACATATAACTAGCCTCCCCAAAAGCACATGGTTCACCTGCCACATTTAACTCTCATTTTCTTAACATTCTTTAACCCTCCAGTGTCTTGATACACTGAAGATCACAGACTATCATGCATTGGGCCGTTAACAGTAACAGCCTGGTTGACTAAGAAAGCACCAGACAAGCCTGGCTCAAGGCCGGATTTCAAAATAGGAAAACTCGAAACCAGTCACTGGTATCTCAGGTATTACCAAGTTCTAGCTCACTTTTGGTATATCGCACATTAAGGTTTTGTCCTTAATGAACTTGTTTAAAAGAATACCAGTTTTCTAAGTGTTGTGAAAATGGGCTGCATTTGAGCTGGTTTTGGTCCCAGGCAACATGGTACACCATACCTCAACACTAGCCACTACCTAGACTTAATTTAGTGTATGCAGTTCGCTAGTTTTTCTTATCGCAATGTACATATTGTTACGCCTGGTCACCTTCCACATTACCTTGAGCCGATATTACTTAATATCATATTGCAAACTTCATTATTAATAGCTAAATAAACAAGTCCGACTATATGATATTATATGGGGCCACACATAATTTTACCAAATGGAATAATGTTAAATTAATGTACGTAGTAAAATTATTTAATATATTAGGTTAGGTATAACAGTGCGAGAATTATGAATCACTTGTGTAACAACCAGTTTCTGGTTAACCCGAGCTACCTCAGCGTATGTCACGTGACCTACCTTATGTCAGGTCACCACTCCCCATAACTGGCAAAATCTCGGAAACTCTCTGTTGTAACAGTTTCATTCCTTTGATAAATACGTTAAAGCAGCTCAAAGTGGACATACGTGTATCTCACGTCCCGTTTGAATTACTTTATTAAACCCCCAGGCGGTCTGAACAACCCCGTGAGGTTATGTTGAAATTCATTTGTATGAATGGTGAAATTACCTTAAGGTCATGTGTACAGTTCTCTGTAAATAATTTCACACTCGTAAGATACGAGAGAAAAGCTAATATTTTATTATTGATATGTTTCTTAGAAACAATATGACAATTAAAAGGCCTTTAATTTTTTACTTGTGAATCTTGATTCCCTAAGAAAAAAAAGTGTTAAGAAATTCTTTTTATTATTGCACCTAGACATCTCTTTCAGTGAGGAGGAGGATAGGTGGGCAATAATATACAACACTTAAAATACATGATGTGCTACACTTAAGATCCACTCTTAACACCTACCGGCCTTACCACTGTAAATTACTGCACTGAAGTTATAGTGATACACTGCTAGTGTTTGTCATATTCAATATTTCTATTTAAAATATTTTTTTTCATTTTAGACTTCAAGATGTGGGAACCTACAGGATGTTGCTGCTTCTCAAGGAAGACAGGAAGTCTCATTCTCGGCTGTTTAACTCTGGTACGTTTAAAAATTGTTCATTCAAATGGCTAGGTTACAACTTTCTGAGTGGGAACATAATTAGGAATGTTGGATATGAAGCCTTGCTGAGTAAGATTGTAAAAGGATGCTAGTTTGTGCAGAGCAAACCTTCATGTATAAAATTTTTACTGTAAGTACAACTTTATCAAGTCAATACAAAACTAATGTGACTGACATTACATACAGAAATACAGTAGGTGAGGTGACAAGTGAAGAGGTTAGGTGTTGACATCTTTAGCTCTGATTGTTTGGATGCCAAGATGACGTGTAGTTGCTGATGAGTTTTACCTTGTAATATTAACACTATAGGTGGATTTGATGGTTCCAGTTATCGGAAGTCTGTCTAAATACAGCCACCCAGCATCATCTCTAGTCCTGTTTACTTCATTAACGATAAGTTTAACATTGTTCCCAGTATATAAGCTGTGACCGATTTTGTGAAGCACACATTTTTCAAGCATGTGTATCTGCTCAAGGACACTGGTGTGTAGACTACATGATGTTTCGCCTATGTAAAGTTTTTCACACGTACACAAGATCTTCTGTGTGCCTGTCTTAAGTGTTATAGTCAATTTTAGTTTTTCTCCTTGTTAATTCTTAAATAGTTTTCGATAATATTCATGTTAAAAAATATATTTAATGTTGCTCAGTTGGAGCAACACCAAGATAGGTGTTAGGCAGGATGATTCATTGTTCATTTTCAGTGTTCTTGGGTTTGTTTGAAATGAAATAGGTGAGATATTTTAAGTTTCATAAAAAGTGTTGTCATTTTTATTCGCTATCATGAAACTGCGCTACAAATTCTACGTAACCGAAGAGACAATCTGTGAAAATACCACAGTGTGATTTTTCATGTTGGAAGGAAATAGGATAATTTTGTTCAGCTTACAAAATGGAATGAATGGAAGGTTCAGTCGTGCTGAGTGAGTTATGAAAATGATCAATGTTAAAAAATACTTGGGTGTGATAAGAATGTCATAAACATATCAGGGCCAAGTTACGGTTGATGTAACTTAACTTGCGAGCCTCCATCATGTGTATGGTGACAAGACCAAAGTTCTCGTATACAGCCAGCCTGTATGTTGTGTGTTCTCCAGTCTTGTTGGCTCTACTATCTGTGTTGACTACAGAAATTCAGCAGCTCATGTGTTTGTGACTTTTCATCTGAGCTGCCTCCAGGGATTATTTCTGCTACAACATTATTTGCTACATTCCTTCATTTTGTATGTCTTACATTGAAGTCACCAAGCAGTAAGATGTTTGGGGATGGGGCTGGAAGGTTTTCCAGACAGTAGTCAATTTTCGATAGCTGTTCCTTGAACTGTTGGGAAGTTGCATCTGGTGGCTTATATACACACACAATGATTAAGTTTTGGTTCTCGATTTTTATTGTCAGAACTTCAACTACATCATTTGTGGTGTTCAGTATCTCCGTGCAAATGAGCGACTCTTTGACATACATGCCAACGCCCTCTTGTTGCCTGTTCTTTCTGTCTCATCTGAAAAGGTTGTACCCAGGTATCCATATTTCATTGTCAAAGTAATCTTCTGCATGGGTCTCTGTGAAGGCTGCAAACATTGCACTTGACTATCCTAGAAGTCCACTGATGAAAGATATTTTATTGTTGGTGGATGGCTTAAGGCCCTGTATATTAGCAAATATAAATGAGGTCGTGTTGTACGTTTTTTGGGGGGGATTTTGTTGTTGGCATCAGTAGTTGTGAGTCTGGAGTCTGTGATAATATTTGCAAAATGTTTCGTTATTGTGATTCCTTGTTTAGGTTACTGAGTAGGCGCTGAGGAGGGATACCTTTGTCATGCCATATTCTTGTCTGCAGAGGGTGTTAACGAAGGAGAAATACTGAAGTTGAATTTTATGCATATTCAGGCAGATTAACAAAATAAGGCATATTCCGGATTAAAGCACCAAACTTTCTGGAGCACTTTGCGATACCTTATTACAGTATAAATATTCTGATGGTATCATGAAGTTTGATATTTAGGAAGCTTCAATGTGCATTATTTAATTCTCCAAGGAGGTGATTTGATCCAAGGAATTGGAACCCTTCTACAAAAATGCAATGATAATATTTAGAAAAAATTTAACCACCTAATCTTAATAAAATTAAATTACGCAGGATATTAGCAAAGCTGAGATTTGCTGACTTTGTTTAAATTCCTCTTCCTCCTTGATTCGCCGGTACTCTCCCGGCCCGGGTCTTTTCCAGATGGTGACCTGGCCTTGGCTCCCTGTCCCCATGGGAGGAGGTACAAGCACCTCCTCATCTTTAGGGACCAACTGTTCCCAGGCCTCCCAGCCTCCTTCCTCAGGAATGGGGGGGGGGGGGTTTGCATGTGTCACGTCAGTTGTGGTTAAGTCTCACCGTTTTGGACCGCTCACTATAAGTGCTCAAATAATGCATTCTACTTAGTTGGGATATTTTACATCGATTTTTTTCAAGAGAACTTGTTAGCACGCCTCAGTGAAAATCTAGGTTGCTGGTCTTGTCATAAAGGACATATGTTAACTGGTTTCAATTTTCTTGTGATCAGGAAGTAAAGTTTCTTATTTGCCACTGAATGGTTTAAGATTTCGTAGGGGCAACACAGGAAACCTACCAATAAATATGATAAAATTCGTCTTTTTTCTTTCCACTAAAAAAAAATGCTTAGAATATAGTTTACTTGTGATTTCAAACACATTATCAACATTCTCATGGAGCTAAAAATATCCCACCCACTTTACCTCGACTGCAGACGAAAAGCATAACATAGCAAATCTAAGAACACGTAAAATGAGCAACGAATCACCTTATTAATAATGAAAGTGGCAGATAACACAACCTGGGCTCTCCTAATAAGCATCACCAAATTACGTATTATCACATCAAAAATCATTCGTAAGTTAACGAGACCAAAATAAAAAAATTACAGCGAGACTGAAGGTGTATAAAAGATTGTGTGGAGGATGCGAGACACTTAGCATAGACGGAAACATAACAGTCAAAATATTAATCTTTGTTCACAAGTCTCCATGCAACACCTACTAGAACAATGTGTCATACACAGAGAAACTACTGTTTCTCATGAATTGGCCACATGGTGAACTTGTTTCTCATGAAGAAAATGAGACCATGAGATATTTCGTGGAGACATCATTCATACAGACGTTAGATACCATATTGCAAACTCAGGGAGAATTCAGGGCTGCCAAAGCACTTGCAAATGTAATGTTACTCTTCTTGACACTTCAGTTTCTGAACAGTATGTCAGGTGTCATTACTTTATATTCACCTGTAATTGAAGAGGAGTGTTACTAAATGTAAAATACAGTGGAACCCCGGATATGGGACTTTTCGGATTTCAAACACTTTTGTGCGAAATTTTGCTTTGAATTTCGGACCTTGTCCCGGGAATCGTACGTATCAAACGAGTCTACTCGCCTCAGTCTGGCTTTGTCACTGGTTGAGAGAGTATTCATCCGAAACATTTCGCAATTTTTGCACTTGTTTATTGATTGTGACTGCGAAATAGGCCACCATGGGCCCAAAGAAAGTTCCTAGTGCCAGCCTTTTGGTAAAGAAATTAAGAAACACGATAGAATTGAAGAAACAGATTGTAGAAAAATACGGCGTACGTTTAGCCGAGCTTGCCAGGATGTATGGGAAGTCTAAATCAACAATCTTTTCCATCCTGGCAAAGAAAGTAGAAATCAAGGAAGCTAAAGTTGCGAAAGGGGTGAATATGCTAACGAAAAAGAGATCACAAACAATCAAAGATGTGAAGTTGTTGTTGGTGTGGATCAACAAAAAACAGTTAGCGGGAGATAGTGTTGTGGAGTCGATCATATGCGAAAAGGCAAGGCAGTTACATGCGGATCTCGTAAAGAAAATGCCTGGAACGAGTGCTGCTGTTAGTGAATTTAAGGCCAGCTGAGGCTGGTTCGACATATTCAAGAAGCGTAGTGGCATACGCAGTGTAGTAAGCCATGGTGAGGCTGCAAGTTCAGACAAACGTGGGGCCGAAGAATTTGTTGATGAATTTAAGGAGTACGTAGAGGCTGAAGGATTCCTCCCCCAACAAGTGTTCAATTGTGACGAAACAGGTCTCTTTTAGGAAGAAAATGCCAAAGAGGACCTACATCACAGAGGAAAAGGCACTCCTAGGACACAAGCCTATGAAGGATAGGCTAACTCTTTTGTTCTGTGGTAACACTAGTGGGGATTTCAAAGTGAAGCCTTTACTGGTGTATCACTCTGAAAATTCCAGAGTATTCAAGAAAAGCAATGTCTCTCAAGAGTAAATTGTGTATGACGTGGAAGGCTAATAATAAGGCATGGGTCACGAGGCAAATTTTCATTGACTGGGTCCATGAAGTGTTTGGCCCGAGTGTGAGAAAATACCTCCTGGAAAATAAATTGCCACTCAAGTGCCTCCTGGTACTGGACAATGCTCCTGCTCATCCTCCAGACTTGGAAGAGCAATTGTTTAGGAACTTCAGTTTTATAACAGTGAAGTTCTTGCTTCCTAACACCACTCCTGTTATCCAGCCAATGGACCAGCAGATCATTTCTAACTTTAAAAAACTCTACACGAAAGCAATGTTTCAAAGGTACTTTGAAGTGACCTCGGACACTGAATTGATCCTAAGAGAGATCTTGTGGCCAGAATGTGTCCTGGACAAAGATTTTGAAGGGTTTGAGGGTGACCTTGTCGATCCTCTGCCTGTTGTGGAATGTATTGTGTTGTTGGGGAAGTCCATGGGGTTGGATGTGAGTGGCCAGGATGTGAAAGAGTTGGTGGAGGACCACAGGGAAGAGCTAACCACTGAAGAGCTGCAAGACCTTCAACTGGAACAGCAACAGTCTGCAGTTGAGGAAATTGCTTCAGAGGAGGAAGAGAGAGGGGAGAAAGTGCCTTCAGTGATTAAGGACATGTGTGCAAAGTGAAATGAGTTGCAAAGTTTTGTTGAAAAATATCCCCTTGACCAAGCTGAAACAAACCATGTCTGCAACATGTTCAGTGACAAAACCTTGTCCCACTTCAGAAAAATCTTAGAGACGCCAGAAACAGCTCTCTGGACAGTTTTTTGTGCGACAGGGGTGACTCTCAAGCTGGTCCTAGTGCCAGTAAAAGACAAAAGGGAAGTAACCCCAAAGAGGGCTTTGATACCTAAAGTCCTTATGGAAGGGGATTTCCCTTCCAAACAATAACCTCAACTCCCTCTCCCCTCCTCGCCTTCTTCAATACGCCAACAAGAGTCTTCAATAAAGGTATGTAATGTTATATTTATCTTTGTTTTCTGTATGTAAAACTATAGTTATTCTTTAAAAAATGAATTTTTCGTGAATATTTTTGGATGTCTGGAACGAATTAATCGTATTTACATTATTTCTTAAGGGAAATATTACTTCGGTTTTCGCACTTTAATGATTTAGAACGACCTTCTGGAATGGATTAAGTTTGAAATCCCGGGTTCCACTGTATTGTGTAAATATTCTTAGCTAAAAAGTAAATATAATTAAGTAATGAATATTAAATCGAGAACGGATCTTTGATTATAACATAGGTGTCTGTCGGAAAATTAGTTCAGAGGTCCAAACACTACTAACACAATTTTCAGGAATGACGTACTATATAAATCTTTGCTTCATAAAGAGTTGATCTTGCAAGCCTAGAAAACTTCTGAGGAAAAGAGAGCGACCAAGTTGGGGAGAATTTTAAACTTTTGAAAACCCTCCAGATATTATAAATTTCAGATGTTCATTTGGAATATACCAAGGCATACCTATACACTGTATATTATTAATTCGACTCAGACTTGAGAGATATTAATACTCGTGTTAAAATGTTAAAACTAGCGTTTTCAGATTAATAAAGGTATTATGACTTGAGGACAGTTTTGGTACACACACACAGTGAAGAGGAAGGGCTAGGAGCTGAGTCTCGACCCCTGCAACCACAAATAGGTGAGTACACATACACACGCACACAACTAGTAGCGACCAGTGAAGAGGCGGGGACAGGAGCTATGACTCGACCCCTGCAACCACATATAGGTAAGTACACACACAAACAGCACACACATTACAACACCTAACCCCCAGCCGCACCCAAACACACACCCAACACACACACACACCCAACACACACACACACACCCAACACAAAACACACACACACACACACACACACACACACCCAACACACACACACACACCCAATACACACACACACACCCAACACACACACAGCAGCGACAGCAGCGAGTCATGGTACGTGGCGAGGTGTCAGAGTGGGCGCCGGTGACGAGTGGGGTTCCACAGGGGTCAGTCCTAGGACCGGTGCTGTTTCTGGTATTTGTGAACGACATGACGGAAGGAATAGACTCCGAAGTGTCCCTGTTTACAGATGATGTGAAGTTGATGAGAAGAATTCAATCGGACGAAAACCAGGCAGAACTACAAAGGGATCTGGACAGGCTGCAAGCCTGGTCCAGCAATTGGCTCCTGGAGTTCATCCCCACCAAGTGCAAAGTCATGAAGATTGGGGAAGGGCAAAGAAGACCGCTGACGGAGTACAGTCTAGGGGGTCAGAAACTACAAACCTCAACCAAGGAAAAAGATCTTGGGGTGAGTATAACACATCAACCAAATAACTGCTGCAGCATACGGGCGCCTAGCAAACTTAAGAACAGCATTCCGACATCTTAATCAGGAATCGTTCAGGACCCTGTACACTGTGAACGTTAGGCCCATGTTGGAGTATGCAGCACCAGTTTGGAACCCACACCTAGCCAAGCACGTAAATAAACTAGAGAAAGGTTAAGGGAAATCGACCTGACGACACTAGAGGACAGGAGAGATAGGGGGGACATGATAACGACATATAAAATACTGAGAAAAACTGACAAGGTGGATAGACAGAATGTTCCAGAGATGGGACACAGCAACAAGGGGACACAGTTGGAAGTTGAAGACTCAGATGAATCACAGGGATGTTAGGAAGTATTTCTTCAGTCACAGAGTGGTCAGGAAGTGGAATAGTTTGGGAAGCGATGTAGTGGAGGCAGGATCCATTCATAGCTTTAAGAAGAGGTATGATAAAGCTCATGGCGCAGGGAGAGTAACCCAGTAGCGGCCAGTGAAGAGGCGGGGACAGGAGCTATGAATCGACCCCTGCAACCACAACTAGGTGAGTACACACACACACACACACACACACACACACACACACGTGGTAATGCTTTATTTACAGGGTGCAAAGTCAGGGTATTTTTCCAGAATGGTCTGTAATATACCACTTTGGATAAAATACTTTGACATATCTTGAACATTTCTGAGTGCGTTGTCTCTGAATTCATTAATTTTATCACACTCCAGTACATAATGACTCAGGGTGTGACAATAATCCATCTGGCAAAGTTTACATTTCGTTTAGTCTACATCTGGTGGTTTACCTGGAGTTTACCTGAAGAGGGTTTTGGGGGTCAACGCCCCCACGGCCAGGTCTGAGACCAGGCCTCATGGTGGATCAGGGTCTGATCAACCAGCTTTTACTGTCGGCCGCACGCAAACTGACGTACGAACCACAGCCCGGTTGGTCATTGCTTTACTGCCCCCTTTGTGGAGTGGGGCTATGTCTGTTGTTTTTAGTAACTGCGGGACGACCCCAGTGTCCATGCTCCCTCTCCATAGGATGTTAAAAGCACGTGATAGGGGCTTCTTGCAGTTCTTGATGAACACGGAGTTCCACGAGTCTGGGCCTGGAGCGGAGTGCACGGGCATGTCATTTATTGCCTTTTCGAAGTCATGTGGCGTCAGGGTAATGTCAGATAGGCTTGCATCTACCAGGTTCTGTGGCACTCTCATAAAAAATTAATTTAGGTCTTCGATTTTCAGTCTGGTTAGCGGCTCGCTAAAAACTGAGTCATACTGGGACTTAAGTAACTCACTCATTTCCTTGCTGTCATCTGTGTAGGACCCATCCCGTTTAAGTAAGGACCCAATACTGGATGTTGTTCTCGACTTTGATTTTGCATAAGAAAAGAAATACTTTGGGTTTCTTTCAATTTCATTTATAGCTTTTAGTTCTTCCTGCGTTTCTTGATTCCTGTAGGATTACTTTAGTTTTAATTCTATGTTTGCTATTTCTCTGACTAGTGTCTCCCTACGTATTTCAGATATATTGGCCTCCTGTAGCCGCTCCGTTATTCTTTGCCTTTGCCTGTATAGGGAGCGCCTCTCTCTTTCTAGTTTGCATCTTCTCCTCCTTTTCCTTAAGGGAATTTGCCTTGAGCAAACCTCTAGTGCCACAGAGTTAATTTGGTCTAGACATAGGTTAGGATCCGTGATGCTTAGGCAATCTTCCCAGTTTATATCATTTAGGACTTCGTTTACTTGGTCCCACCTTATGTTTTTGTTATTGAAGTTGAATTTGGAGCAATCTCCCTCGCGGCTGATCACATTTTGTTGATCTGGGGCTTTCCCCATGCATGTCTGGACCTCTATTATGTTGTGATCTGAGTATATTGTTTTTGATATGATGACATTTCGTATCAGATCATCATTGTTGGTGAAGATGAGGTCCAGCGTATTCTCTAATCTTGTGGGCTCTACTATATGCTGGTTTAAGGTGAACTTGGTGCAGAGATTTAAAAGTTCATGCATTTGTGAATTTTCATCTGAGCTGCCTCCTGATGTTATCTCTGCTACCACATTGTTTGCAATGTTCCTCCATTTTAGGTGCCTGAGGTTGAAATCCCCCAGAAGCAAGATGTTGGGGGCAGGAGCTGGAAGATTTTCCAGACAGTGGTCAATTTTCAGAAGTTGTTCCTGGAATTGTTGGGACGTTGCACCCGGGGGCTTGTAGACAACCACGTTGACCAGGTTTTGGGTCCTGAACGATTCCTTATTAAGATGTCGGAAAGCTGTTCTTAGGTTTGCTAGGCGCCCGTATGCTGCAGCAGTTATTTGGTTGATGTGCATCTCAGGAGATGTGCCTAGTGTTATACTCACCCCCAGATCTTTTTCCTTGATTGAGGTTTGTAGTTTCTGGCCCCCTAGACTGTACTCCGTCTGCGGTCTTCTTTGCATTTCCCCAATCTTCATGACTTTGCACTTGGTGGGGTTGAACTCCAGGAGCCAGTTGCTGGACCAGGCTTGCAGCCTGTCCAGATCCATTTGTAGTTCTGCCTGGTACTCGTCTGATTGAATTCTTCTCATCAACTTCACATCATCTGCAAACAGGGACACTTTGGAGTCTATTCCTTCCGTCATGTCGTTCACGATTACCAGAAACAGCACTGGTCCTAGGACTGACCCTTGTGGAACCCCAATCGTCAACGGCGCTCACTCTGACACCTCGCCACGTACCATGACTCGCTGCTGTCTTCCTGACAGGTATTCCCTGATCCATTTTAGTGCCTTCCCTTTTATCCCTGCCTGGTCCTCCAGCTTCTGCACTAATCTCTTGTGTGGAACTGTGTCAAACGCATTCTTAAAGTCCAAGAATATGCAATCTACCCACCCCCCTCTCTCTTGTCTTACTGCTATCACCCTGTCGTAGAACTCCAGTAGGTTTGTGACACAGGATTTCCCGTCCCTGAAACCGTGTTGGCCGTCGTTGATAAGCTCATTCATTTCTAGGTGCTCCACCACTCTTCTGATAATCTTCTCCATGACCTTGCATACTATACATGTCAGTGACACTGGTCTGTAGTTTAGTACTACGTGCCTATCTCCTTTTTTAAAAAATGGGACTACATTTGCTGTCTTCCATACCTCAGGTAGTTGCCCTGTTTCGATAGATGTGTTGAAGATTGTTGTTAGTGGTACACATAGCTCCTCTGCTCCCTCTCTCAGGACCCATGGAGAAATGTTATCTGGCCCCATCGCCTTTGAGGTATCTATCTCGCTTAGCATCCTCTTCACTTCCTCCTCAGTTGTGTGTATTGTGTCCAGCACCTGATGGTGTACCCTACCTCTCCGCCTTTCTGGAGGCCCTTCTATCTCCTCTGTGAACACTTCTTTGAATCTCATGTTGAGGTCCTCACACACTTCACGGTCATTTCTTGTGACCTTCCCTCCTTCCTTCCTCAGCCTGATCACCTGGTCCTTGACTGTTGTTCTCCTCCTGATGTGGCTATACAACAGCTTTGTGTCAGATTTGGCTTTCACTGCTATTTCATTCTCGTATTGTCTTTGAGCCTCCCTTTTTACTTGTGCATATTCATTTCTGGCTCTAGGACTGCTCTCCTTATTCTCCTGGGTCCTTAGCCTTCTATACTTCTTCCATTCCCTGGCGCTCTTGGTTTTGGCTTCCCTGCACCTTTGGGTGAACCATGGGCTCATCCTGGCTTTTTCGATTTTCCTGTTACCCTTGGGTATAAACCTCTCCTCAGCTTCCTTGCAAATTGTTGTCATATATTCCATCATCTCGTTTACTGACTTCCCTGCCAGCTCTCTGTCCCACTGAACTCTGTGCAGGAAATTCTTCATGCCTACGTAGTCCCCTTTCTTGTAGTTTGACTTCATTCATCCAGCCCTTCCTGCTTTCCCCTCCACTTGTAACTCTATGTATTCGATGCTTAGAACCATATGATCACTGGCCCCAAAGGGGCTTTCATATGTAATGTCCTCAATATCTGCACTACTCAAGGTGAATACTAGGTCCAGTCTCGCTGGTTTATCCTCTCCTCACTCTCTGGTAGTGTCCCTTACGTGTTGGTACATGAGATTTTCCAGTACCACCTCCATCATCTTAGCCCTCCACGTTTCTTGGCCCCCATGTGGCTCTAAGTTCTCCCAGTCGATTTCCTTATGGTTGAAGTCACTCATGATCAGTAGCTTCGCCCTCCTCGCATGAGCCCTTCTGGCCACTTCGGCCAGTGTGTCAACCATCGCTCTATTACTCTCATCATACTCTTGCCTTGGCCTCCTGCTGTTTTGTGGTGGGTCATACATCACTGCAATTATCACCTTTTGACCTCTGGACTGAAGCGTTCCTATTATATAATCTCCTGCTTCTCCTCTGTCTCCAGCAGTGCCACTCCTCCACCCTTTCTGTTCCCTCTGTCTTTCCTCAGGATCTGATATCCCGTTGGAAAGATGGCATCTGTTATCATCCCTGTGAGCTTTGTTTCAGTGAGGGCTATGATGTCTGGTGATGCCTCTTTGACTCTCATGCCACTCCTCCCACTTATTCATTATTCCATCAGCGTTGGTGTACCATACATTCATTTTCCTTTCCAACACTTTGTTTTGGGGGTCTGTAGGGGTGGGGGCACTGGCGGTGTGCTGCGTGATTTTACATCATAGTGTGGGGTGGGGGATGTAACTGGGGCTAAGTGTCTTGTAGATACAGTAGTCTCTTCACCATTTTGGTAGCGAATGTGGGCATAATGCAGATTAGCTTGCAGGAGCTCTACCTCTTCCACTAAAGGATCCGTCTTGTTCATCCTACAGTGACTCTTCAGGAGAATGGGTCCAGGGTGACATAACCAGGTGGGCATGGAGGCTCCCGTAGAGGAATGACGTGAATAGTTGAGTCTTTCATGAGGGGTAGCATTAGTAGCTGTGCACAGCAAGGATCTAATAGAGTGAAAGGCATCAGATAGGACAGTCTGCCAGTGTTGAACCCGTAGATTGCGCAATTTCAATGTCATTGTAACTGACTTCCATATAGTACCATTGAACCGCTCCACTTGACCATTGCTTTGAGGGTTGTTCTGCTGCAAGCAATCCCTTTGCTAGCCAAAAACTCCTGAAGTTCATTACTCATGAACGAGGATCCCCTGTCTGAATGGATATAGGCCGGCATACCAAAAATAGCGAATAACTGGGAAAGACAACTGATGACAGTTGAAGCAGTCATATTTGCACAGGGGAACACAAAAGGAAACCTCGAATATTCATCTACTATGTTAAGGAAATAACTATTCTGGTTTATGCTTGGTAGAGGTCCTCTGAAATCTATATTCAATCTCTCGAAAGGCTGGGTGGCTTTTATGAGATGAGTCTTCTCGGCTGATGAAAGTTTGGCTTGCACTCTGCACATACTCTGCATGATCTGATCACTTGTCACACATCTTCCACTGAGTAGGGCATATTCTTAGATTTAACAAAATGATTCATGCGCGTAACTCCTGGGTGACACATAGCCTTGTGGAGCTCTGAGAGTGATTGCAAATCATGGCATGCTGCTCCACAGAGGAACCAAGAGAATGCATCAGGTGAAATGATCTCTTGACCCGGTCGGTACAGAATATCAAAGTCATAACACGATAGTTCCATCCTTCAGCGTAATATCTAGTCATTCTTTATCTTACTTTTGTGCGTCTTGTCAAACATCACGGACCGTTGGTCAGTCCTTACAGTGAATGTCTGCCTGTTAGATAATGCCTCCAGTGGCGAACTGCTTCTGTGATGGCCTGGGCTTCCTTTTCTACAGCGGCATAACACTTCTCTGATCCTTGAAAAGTTCTTGAAAAGATGGCTACGGGATGTCCTGCCTGAGATAGGACTGCAGCAATGGCAATTTCAGATGCATCTGTTTCCACATCGAATGGTAGGGACTCATCAATGGCCTGAACTACTGAGTTTTCGATGTCCTGTTTGAGAGTATAGAAAGCAGCTTCTGCTTCCTTTGTCACAGGAAATATCGTGGTAACACTCAGTGGGCGAACTTTATTTTACATTTTTGACTGTGTCCGTGATAATTCCCTGGTCTGCCAGCTTCACACCAAGGACTTTCAATCGCTTGGCTGCTGCAGCAAGACCTCTGGCCGTAATTGCCGCAGGTAACGTCTTTACTACCAAGGCTGTAATATTTCTGCGATGTCCACCCAATTTAACAGTGACATCCACAACATCGTAAGACTTGGGCGGGACCTGACTTATAGCACCTCCCAATGTTGCACTAACTTTGACGGTGGCCTTCAACTTTAACTTAGCCACCAACTTCTTTGTGCTCCCGAGTCAAAGAATAATCAGGTTGTTTCGAACCTATTCCCGTTCACAACCTTTGCTATGACTGTAGGTAGGGCAGCACCTCTGTGATTCTCACTCAGATTAGAGACTTTGCCCACACTAATCACGCTGACTACCACTTCAGGCTCGGACTCTCTTTCTATCTCTACCGGAGAAACGTCCCTACTAGTCTGGGGTTCCCTTAAATTATTGGGACATTGTGCAGTATGGTGCTTACCTTTCCGGCAGTTATAGCACTCCCAGAGATGTGACTGGCAATCTTCTGCCTCATGTCCCCCACAGCACCATAAGCATAGCTGCAACTGCTTTAGTCTCCACTGCCTACTGCTCAGTGTTGTATACCAAGAGCAACTCGTGCTAGTGTGTTCGCCTTCGCAGAACACGCATATTCTGGTACGAGTGCTTCTGAGGGTCTGCTTAGAGGTCCTTGTCTTGGACACTTCTTTGGCATAGTACACTCCAACGTTAGCCTTATGAGCTTTAAATTGATCTCCCAAGTTTTCTGAGTAACTAACTGTTTGTTTATGTGATGATGGTGGCGACTCTTCTCTCTCACCTATGCTCAAATGAGAAACGAGATCTCCCAACCCTTCAATAATTTGCTGTATTGTAAACCGGTTTGTCCGGTACATTAAATGTAACTCGTGCACTGTAGTGCTAGCCAGTTTTCACTGAATCAACAGACTGACCATCCATTCTGATCCACCCCAATCATGTAAATCTCTGAGACTATTTGTCAAGCTCATAACTTCGATGAGGAATTCTCTAAGCTCTGATGGTCATGACGGCAAGCGTCAAGATCTGCCAATCAATAATAAATAGCCACCTTTATCTTCTCTGTGTTGCCAAATGCATCCTTTAGTTGATCCTTGGCATGTTGATAATTAACATCAGTGGTTTGGTAATGCCGAACCAAGTCCAGGGCTTTACCCTTGATCTGTGAACGTAAATACTGTAATTTGGCGGCATCCGACAAATCATCCCTGTCATCTATCTGGGCTTTAAACTGATCCCAGAAAGCAATATCCTCTGTCAAGGTTCCGTCAAACATTGATAAATTCAATGGTGGTAATCTTGGCAACGTATTAGCATGGCTGTGGCTGCCTGTGTCCCTTGGAATATTTTTAGTTGCCCCAGGCACCTCGGCCTTCAATCTTTTCGTTAACTTGACAGCAGCCTGAAATTCAACACCCATATCCAACACATAACAAAGAAAGTGTCCAAAACTGTGGGGATCCTCTCTAAGATACGGTATTATGTACCACAATCAGCCCTACTCACACTATACTACTCACTCATCTATCCCTACCTCACATATGCCATTTGTGCATGGGGATCAACAGCAATTACCCACCTAAAGCCAATAATAACCCAACAAAAAGCCGCAGTAAGAATTATCACACAATCCAACGCTAGGCAGCACACCCCCCCACTCTTCAAAGACCTAAACCTACTCACTGTCCAGAACATCCATACTTACTACTCTGCTATCTACATTTATAGAACCATTAATTCCAACTTTAACCCTGAGCTAAAACACTTTCTTGACAGTTGTGACAGGACCCATAGACATAATACCAGACATAAACATCTCTTTGACATTCCCCGTGTCCGACTAAATCTATACAAAAATTCAATGCGCATAAAAGGGCCTAAAATCTGGAACTCCTGCCTGAAAACTCTAGAACTGCAGACACAACCTCCATTTTCAAAAGCACCGTTAAAAAACATCTTATCTCACTTACGCACCCAACCGGTAGTTAACCATACGAAAACTAATTTATCTTGCACATATCCACAGCAAAATACACTTATTGATATCTGTGATTCTCCTTAATTTGCACATTACTAACCACAGCAAAATACACTTATTGATATCTGTGATTCCCTTAATTTGCACAGTTCCAACCAAAATTCTAATACAACTATTGCTCCATAATACTTAAGCTAGTCATAAGTTTGCCTAAGATACTCCAATATAGAATCTATATTATGCCAATATATCACCTTTATCATTAATATCTAAACTAATTGCTAACTTTTTATACTAATTGTTAAATTCTCAATGTTTAAATTCAAGTACCTAAATTTTGTAAACCTAACCTTACAATCTGTATATCCATTGTATAGCTATTGAGTAAGACCTATCATAAGACTGCCTGAAAAGCCTAGGCATACCTAGGCATATTATTGGCCATCTTGTAATATCAACTTTAATGTATAACTATAAGTACCCCCCACCTTGTATTACATGAAATAAAGGATTTGAATTTTGAATTTGAATTTGAACTGTTTGCAGTCTCATCTCCGCTTTACATTCGGCCCTCTGCTCGTTGCATTCCTTCCGAACGGCCTCGACAATATCCTCAGACTCATCTGCTTCATAGGCTCCTGCCTCATAACGGAGATAGGCTGTCTCGAAGGCCTCTAGCCTTCCCTCTAAAAGCTCCAAGCAGCTTTCTAGATCCTCACAATCTACATCTGCATTTCGTCTGATATCTTGGCACTCCCCACACGCCTGGTTCAAGCGTCCCTTGTGGGCTATCATAGACCGCTTTAGCTGACTTAAGAGATGGGGCAGTTCCTTTCTGAGTTTCACCCGTCATTGCTATGGTTTAGTTAAGAGTGCATCACTAATTTGTACTTTAATTAGCCCACCCCACAGCACGATACGGTATTAGGTGAGAATAAGTGAGTCCCAAAGCTCCTTGACAAGCTTAACGACTTTCTTTACCATATATTGACTTGACTCAGAATTAAAATGTACACTGTTAGCCCTCAAACCCAACTGAACTGTATGTTGTTGTTATGAAAGCTTAACCTAGCAAATTCCTGTACAACATCAGTAAATAGTTACAGGACAGCTAGCCTCTGGTGCAAATCACAAATCCCACATTAAAATGAGCCAAAGACAATGAAATTCACACAGTAAAAATGCAGTCTTTACAAATTAAATTCACTTGGTTAACACAAATAAATTCAGTAATTCAACTTATGAAACAGTAAGTAAATAATGTTGTGTGATTAGCTTGGCCTAACTGTGCCTAGCTTGTTTAATTCAGTGTAGTTAGTTGGATAAGGTAAATCCTAGCCTAACTTTATATAACTGTTGAAATTAGTGTGCAACTATAGCCTAAATCTGGCTTTGCAATTTCACTGTAAATGTTAACTAGGTTAAATACGACCTAACTGTTATAAATATTGCAGAGGCTTAACCTAACTGTGGCTGCCTTGTAAATTTACTGTAATTGAATATACAAGTTTCCTACCCTAGCTTACTTGTAATCACTGTAAATAATTAAACTCACAAGATTACCTAGCCTATCTGGCCTGCCTGAAAACTACTGTAAATAGATTAAATTCACAAGCTTAACTAGCCTACTCTGGCCTGCCTGTAAATTACTGTAAATAGATTAAACTTACAAGCTTAACTAGCTTACCTAGCCTGCCTGTAAATTACTGTAAATATTACTTCTGTGAGCAGTTAGCTTAGCCTAGGTGTGCTAACTTAACCTAACTTTGATAATGCCTGGTACGTTACCTGTGCCCTAGCTAAGTTAAGACCAATATGTCTGCTAAACTAGCTATTCCACATCACGGTTACGAAGGACCAATTTGAAAATTTTGTCTTTGGACTGCCTCCTTGTAAGCTGCCCCCCTGGCAAGCACTGTTGACACCGACACTCTGAGATTACTCCTCTCAGGCTCACAAGTGGCTTTGGGACAGATTTCCATATAACTGCAGCTGCAAGAATTTCCCACCTACATGCACGACCAAAAAAGGGGGTTAACTTAATTGAAGGAGAAAAAAATGTCTCTCGGTCTTCCACCCTTCCTAAGCCTTAGTCTCTCTAGACTCTTCCCTTCAAATCATCACATGCAGTCAGGACTATAATTCTGCAAGAATTCAAGTGGTATTAGTGCCCTGCCTGAAACTCAGAATTCCCTAACTCCAAGGGATATCCTCTAAGCAATATCTAAGCAGTATGGGACACTAGCTTCTAGACTTGTACTTAAGAGGGGACGCTGGTACGTACTGATATTCTAGCGTCCGACTGTATGAGACCCACAGTTCAACTCACTCACGTTTTCCTCCAGAAAACTGGCCAGATACTGAGAGAAAGAAAGGTATTATCTTACCGTAATGGGCCTGGATGGAGAAAGATATCCACAGTACTTTGGGATGCCTCCTCTGAGTTCCCCAGGTCTGATGGTGGTAGACACGTGGGGCTGCCGGGCTACTGTTCCCGGAACGTGTTGTTTCGATGGTGTATGGTCTAAGAAGTGTGCTTGTCACGCGCTGGGGGAGCATGGGACTGCCATTTCTCATTGGCTTAAATAATCTAATGTTCGCCTATTGAAGGCCTAAATCTACCTATGTCAAGGTCCTAGGACTACATTATTAATATCTAAAGTGGCATCAATAATCCTAATGTTAGTTACTAACTGTACAAACTTACCTAGACCTTCCTAGGAGAGTAAATCTATCAATTAATATGTGCAATCTCACAACCTTTGCCAACTCGTGAGTGTGTGTTTGTTTAGGGTGGATGTGTGGGTTCATAAACTCAGAGGACCTACCAGTGGCATGTTAAGGTTTCGTGCGGCTCACTTACCCTGTGGAATTTGAGCAACCCGATAAAGTTTCCACAGTGCATTTATCGTCGCTTGAAGTAGGAACGGACTGGAGGTAGCACCAAACAATTCACTCCTGAAGCGAAAGATTATCAGAGGACTAAGTGGGTCGCTAGGATCCTCTGTTTCTATAGCATTAACAAATAAAATAATCCACTCTCTTGTACTCTTTGTAACTCATCTAATGAACATATAAACTGTAATTGCAATACAACTAATTTGTCTGATCTGATTTAATTAATTGCTTTGCTGCAATTAATAAATTATTATGTTCAACTTATATTCAAATTTCACAACTCAAATACACAATTATACGTATTTTGTAAATTATCAACCATAATTTTTTACCATGTAGTCTACTGTTAATTCATTTTAAGAATGCCCACAATGCTCAGCATATTAGGGGCTTTTGGCAAGTACACCCCATTTATACCTAGAACTATGTAGTACATATATATACTATATATATATACGTACATACATATATATATATACGTTCTTTTCGGATTAAGGACGAAATCCGTGGTTCCACTGTGTGTGTGTATTGTTTAAATATTTATTTATTGTGTATTGTCATTTTCTTTGCAGATTAAATGGCTCATAGTGACCTCGATATTCCTATATTGCCTTATAGCAGTTGATTTTCAAGGAATAATAGATGAATACTGCTCCATGAAAATTGCTGACGAGGAAGAGTGTAAGAGCATTGTCCAAATAACAGGTACTGTATGTCTTATTTTATATATATACTTGACTTTAATTATTTAGTTTATCCTTCATTTGAACCATATTATTAAACTCTTTAGGGTCGAGAATATTCTGTCATAAGCGAAATAACATTGAACTTTTAGAAAAACTTTAAGGAAACTTGACTTTCACAAACTTCAGTACTTCTGTTGCGTTATCGCTAGTGTCCTCAGAGGACATGAAAACATTGCATGCGTTGACAGCTGATACAAAAAAAAAAAAAATAACTCAGGATTACTCCAATTTGTGTAGAGATACTTTTCCCACTCTTCCCCTTCCCTCGCCTTATGTCTGTGGTTAACCTAGATTTATCTAAATACTACTATATAATTTTACATTACTGAAGTTTTGCTGAATATCTTTGCTTCCGTTATAACGGATTCTTGTTGATTCCTTTAGATGATTTACATATAGTTCAAAATAAGTGATCTGTGAGTAATGGTGCATCTGGGACTCCACTAGTGACGTCAGCATCCATTCTTCTAGCTCGATTTAATACTTAATTTTTCTGTAATAATTTTCTCACATTCATCTAGTTCTTTGAGTGGGTTTGGCTTCGTATGTTATTCTTGTTTGTCATATTCATTTAACTTTCTTTAATAAAAACATTAAAATGTTTCATTTATGTTTTCTGGACTCACTTCTTTCCTGGGTTATAACTTTCTTGACTTCCTGATTCACATTTTTCTTTACTTTTCCTTGCGGATTCCATATTTCTGGATTCTCTTTCTTTTCTTTACTCCCAGGTCTTTCTTTAATTTCTGGACTCTCCTGTCACCCCTTAGTTTCTGGACCTTTCTGTCACCTCTTAGTTTCTGGACCTTCCTGTCACAACTTAGTTTCTGGACCTTCCTGTCACCCGATAGTTTCTGGACTCATGTCTGTTCTTAGATTCTGGACTCTCATGTCTGTTCTTAGTTCCTGTACTCTCATGTCTGTTCTTAGTTCCTGTACTCTCCTGTCTGTCTTTTGTTTCTGGACTTCCCTGTCTGCATTTCCTGGACTCTCCTGTCTGTCCTCAGTTCCTGGACTCCTGTCTGTCTTTGGTTTCTGGACTTTCCTGACGTTTTTTTAGTTTCTGGACTCTACTCTCTTTTTAGCCTGTGGACTCTTCTGTTCTCTTTAGTTTCTGGACTCTGCTTTCAGTAGTCTCTGGACTCTTCTGCCCTTAGTTTCTGGACTTTCCTGTCTGTCAGTTTCTGGATTCTCCTGTTTGTTTTTAGTTTCTGGACTCCTGTCTGTCCTTAGTTTTTGGACTCTTCTGTATGTCCTTAGTTTCTGGACTCTCCTGTCTGTCCTTAGTTTCTGGACTCTCCAGTCTGGTCTTAGTTTCTGGACTCTCTTCCCTGTCCTTTGTTTCTGGACTCTCTTGTCTGTCCTTAGTTTCTGGACTCTTCTTTCTGTCCTTAGTTTGGACTATTCTGTCTCTCCTTAGTTTCTGGACTCTTCTGTCTGTCCTTAGTTTCTGGACTCTCCTGTCTGTCCTTAGTTTCTGGACTCTCTTGTCTGTCCTTAGTTTCTGGACTCTTCTGTCTGTCCTTAGTTTCTGGACTCTTCTGTCTGTCCTTAGTTTCTGGACACTCTTATGTAGGTTTAGTTTTTCTTCATTTCATTCAATTTCTCGTTGTCTCGTATTTTTTTATAATTGATATATTGTGGGCTCATTATTTCCTGAACTGGTTTATTATTTTAGAGACAACCCCAGAATATGGAGAGACAAGATTGTGACATAACACACACTATATATATATATATATATATATATATATATATATATATATATATATATATATATATATATATATATATATTTTGCAATATATTGCTATATATATATATATATATATATATATATATATATATATATATATATATATATATTGCATCTATATTTCTAATTTCTAAAGTGGGTGAGTAATCATAGATTTTTGTTACTGATTCTATAAAAGATGAAAGTGTATTTTTTTGGCACCTCTTTACTTTAAAACCTCTTTGCCTAAATAACGATGTGCTTTATTAAGTTTTATTGTAGAATTTAATAAAGGTGCCTCTTTTTTTTTTTAATTCTTTATTTTTACTGGATATCATTGATTTGTTTCTTGATTTCAGCAGGTTTTTTGTGAATATAGGTCTCGATACTTAAGATTTTGTGTTATTATTTAAAACTTGATTAAAAATGTGTTTCCCGCATTCCATTTGCAGTGCGTGGAATGAGTGTACTCTACGTGGTGTTTGTTGTTGTTCTACTACAATTGATATTCAGCAGCATGCTGATCCATGGTGTCAGGATGGTAAATATATATGCTATGCAATATTGAAAGTTTTTTCTTTTTTAATATCAGTGATAAGATTTGGCAAGCATTCATGTGTAAGGAGCATCTTCGTTGGATATTTTGATTCTGAATTATTCCAATAAGAGTTAAATAGTAGTTTTTTTGGAAGTGCAGAATCTTGCTACTTGGAAGTACAGGAAGGATTATTGGTAAACGTAGTAAATTGAAAGGAATTAAGTTATTATAATAAAGTTAAGAAGAATGTTACCTGGAAGAAACTTATATTTTGATGGGGAAATATATGAAAAAAAAAATGTGCATGAACGTTTTTGGTTGGAGTTTGTAGAGAAATACATAATATATACTAAAAAATATGTTTTATTGAATTAACCCGTAAACGATCCAAACATATATATACGTTTACTACCCCAGTGCCCCGAATATTTTGAAAAAAAAAAATAGTTTTTTTTTTTATAGAAATAAAGAGCACATTTTTCTAAGTGTTATAGCATAAAAAAAATAGTTAGGCTCAGTACTTACCGATATATGAGGCCGAGAAGTTGGCACTGAATGCTCACCTGAATGCAACATCGAGTCCTGCCGCATGCAGAAGTGTTGCCAATATACCTTTTCTCGTTTTTATATTATTTTTTATAATTTATATGTTCTGATAATTACAATTTACAGTAGTTCTTTGTTCTAACACTAATATTAGGTACTGAAATTGTACTTAAATTGTCACAAACACACTGACAGGTGGACATTTACACCTGTTTTGGTCATTTACTATTGTCTAGGAATATATACAAAGCATTTATAGGTCCCAGCAATGTTTTGGATACGTGGGAGTATATAATAATAATAATAAGAGGAATAATAATGGGAATAATGAAAATAATAAGAAGAAGAATAAGAAATAATAAGTTCCCTTCAAGCACGATGAAAGACAAGTCAGTCCACTGTTGACAGTGACAAGATAAGAGAAGATAATTGGTGACATGATGAGCATGCGCGAGGGTGCAGTGATAAGATAAGGGGTGACATATAGCATCCCCCTCTGTTTTCACTGTTACACAAACATATCTGTCTGTCAAGCTCTCTGTCTATCTGTGTCTGTCAAGCTCTCTGTCTATATGTGTGTGCCAAGCTCTCTATCCATGCTCTTGCGCTACCGTCCACAGGATGGATATGGGGTGCAAAATAAACTAGCCAATTCGGTGGCAAAATCTAAAATCTCTGTCTATCTGTCTGTCTGTCAAGCTCTCTGTCTGTGTCTGTCAAGCTCTCTATCTGTCTGTCTGTCAAGCTCTCTGTCTGTCTGGCAAGCTCTGTGTCTGTCAAGCTCTCTGTCCATCTAGCATCTAGCTCTCCCGTCTCGGAGAGATCCACTCCTGATCCAACACGCCTGGTTCCTGAGCAAGTGTAAATACGTATTTGCCAGTCATGTTTACACATTATATCTACCAGCACTTTGTCTGGATTTTTTGGGTTATCCTAGGAAATTTACACTATGTATAATTGTATTTGTGTACCTGTGAGACAGAGATAGACAGAGTCAGATCGAGACAGACTGATAGACAGAGACAGACAGACAAAGATAGACAGGCATAGGTTATAAGACATTCTGAAAGGATGTTGCACATATGTTGCACATGGGTTATTATCAAGGTTTTTTATATTTCCTCGACCACTTATGGCCATATCCACCTCAGAACCACTAAACTCGAGGTCAACATCAATTTCCACTTAAAATGGGAGAGTTAATACTACATGACATCAGTGAATCCCTGGTGTTTGCCACTATATTTGCTCAAGCTGGCGCTCAATTGAAATGGTCCTCCCACAAGGTACTAAGTGGTCCCAGATTTTTTTAATACAGTGCACACCAAGGGCTAAGACGTATTCTATGCTGACCAGGCATCTCAGGCCAATCGTGCCAAATTTGGAGGCAGGAAAAATAAAACGTAAATATACGTTTGGGGCAGTAGCAGTACTAACGTATATATACGTGTGGACCGTTTACGGTTTTAAGGAGTAAGAACATAATTAAGAATTTTCACCTCTAAAACTTGGTCGTGGAGGTGTGAAGTACAATGTTTACACACTGAAGGAGGTGTGAAGTACAATGTTTACACACTGAAGGAGGTGTGAAGTACAATGTTTACACACTGAAGGAGGTGTAGTGATGATGCAGTTCGGAGTATCTTTTTTTTTTTGGCGTCACTCTACTATATCTTTGTGGGAGATGACCGGCGTGTTTAAACAAATGTATGACTTCTTTAAGTGTCTGAAAGGCATAAATTTTAGTTAAAATTTTGGGTTTAAGGAGCAGTAGTTTAGATTGCTGACAAAGACTATTATTATTAGTGTTAACATATTATTATTATTATACATGGAAGTATGAATCTGTAATGGTAATACAGCGCCAAATGAGTGGTTTTGTAGTTAGGTTTGATCCAAGGAAGGAAAAGGTATAGCTTTCACTAACTTACTGCCCAGAGGGCATTAGCAAAGACTCATGTTTATGTTGAATATAGAAACATTTCTGCACAAAGTCACTTATTTTGGCAAGAATTTTGAATATTTAAGGTAATTTTTTTGCCAAATTAATTTACGTTACTATAAAAATGATTCTGTGTATACTAAGATTCGGCAATGTTTAATATTTTTCTGTCTTCCTCTTCTGCTTTCCTCGTCTTTTGTTCGGTCTCTCACATATTTTTTTCTACTTACAGCCCTTTCCACTCCTGCTCTCTTTCCTCATCCTTTTCCTTTTCTGCTTTATTCCTCACTATTATTTTATCGCTGCCTTCTTTCTTTGCCCCACTCTTTGCCTTTGCTCTGTTCTCTTGTTTCTTCTCGTTCCACTCTCACCATTCTCTTCCTTCATGAAATGTTTCTATTTCTCATGTTTTCTATTGACTGTTCACTCATTGGATTTTTTTCTTCCAGGATTTTATTAATGAAAATGTTGAGTTATTGCTAAAATTTTGATGAGGAGATATCCCAGTCATTTAAATCCAGGAAAATGCTGGAATCTTAATCCCCGACTGAACGGGAGAACAAATTATTGAAGCACAACGCAGAAAAATCCCCCACAACAGAGTTGATGCAGTTTCTGTGATTTCTCATAAATTAACAAATAAGAATTCATTAGAGAAGATTTTCAGGTGTTCTTCATTATGATGTAAATTTTCTCGAAATGGCTCAATAGCCACAACTTTGAATGAGAATTTGCTATTGTTTGTATCCATGACTTGTATTACACCGATTCTGATTTGTTTCATTTTCGTAACAGCCCTCAGCACTTATTGTTGTATTTTTACAAATAAAGTTCACCGTTCCTTTAGAGTTCAGTGACAAATGACCTCACCTGGTCATTATGGATTAGGTATGACCCTTATAATTTTTTTTTCCAGGATATACCATGCTTGATGGTTCCCCAAATGGTGATGGGTCTCCTGGGTATTATCTTCACCATCATTGCTTTAGTACTTTTCATTGCACTTAGTGCAATTACTGGTACATTGATAGCTCTTTTCACCTTTTTCCCTCTCGGTTTACACATATGTTTACACACGTACTTCCTGCTGGTTCTTCGCGCCCACTATTTAGACGTAAGTGATTTTGCCTTACTGTGTTATTTATTAATACAATCAATACGTTTAACTGAATGATTTTAAGCTTGTAAATTTCAGGTGAGAAGCTAAAAGTATATTCATATGCAGTTGATATAATTTTCAAAGTACAATTAGTCATATATCCTTTAAATTCTTTATTATTATTATTGTTCTTATTATCAGTAATGTTATTATGATTATGGAAGCACTATATCTATATGGAGCATACAAAGACTAAGGAACAGGAGGTAACAAATTTGACCAAAAAATTGATCAGCTCCACATTTTTGGATTAAGGAACAAGTCCTACGGTGACGTCTGGCAGCGCAGGACGTACATAAAAATTTTAAGCACATACTTTCACACGCTCGCTAAAATTGTGGAAAGGTTGCTGTACACTGTCACCTCACAAAATCATTTTATAGTGTAGTCACTATACTTTCCATCTCGAGTCGAGAATTGCAGCATCTCCACTCATCCTTCAGTGCAGGTACTGTTCTTCTCACCTCCAGAGCTGCAACATCCCCACCCATCACTCAGAGTGCAGGTACTGTTCTTCTCACCTCGAGAGCTGCAACATCCCCACCCATCACTCAGAGTGAAGGTACTGTTCTTCTCACCTCGAGAGCTGCAACATCCCCACCCATCACTCAGAGTGCAGGCACTGTTCTTCTCACCTCGAGAGCTGCAACATCCCCACCCATCACTCAAAGTGAAGGTACTGAACTTCCTCCACAACTCAAGTCCATCTAACACGTTTCTCTAAATGTCTCCACATATATTATGCACACACAGTAAGAATACGTAAAATAACATTAACTATTTACCTAGCATCCTCAAACACGTCAACTGGATGAACAAATGTCTCCTACATTTCTACACTGCTTCACTCTATGAATTATACCCTCCACATCATATTTTAATTACTTTACTCTTTGTACTTTATATAATAACCACAACACTGATCATACACACATCTACATTGCCCGAAGCCTTCTCCTGGATCAAGCATTCAGAGACAAACTCACACAGCACAGAAGCTACACCACCATTTTACATTTTATGTCATTTTTTTGATACTCATAAAAAAAATAAAATATCATAAAAAACATAAAAAATAATGCAAACAACAAAATCTTCAAAATGTAGCTCAACAGTCTTGAATACTGCGATCCAAGAACATATATTGAGTCAAGGAAGACGCCTATTTCTTCTGTAAAGGCGATGGAAGAGTTAAAAAATTCCTAGTCAGCAGACTCCGACGTTGCGTTAAGCTCGTATGACCTCGTTATAAAATTCTGCAGGTTTGTCATAAACTCAACTAGATGCTCTCGTTGACAAAAAATGTCTTAAGTTAACTGATAGTCCTCAGAGACAGCATTACCATCAAGATGGTTGTGCGACTCACTAATTCGGGTACAAGGATTTCTCATTCCTTAGCCTCGGCAACGGAAGGAACTTTTTGATTCTTGTCCTCTTCACCTCGAAGCAATTTGCCGAAGTCTTCCCAGCAATATTTCGCTAGAGGACTCTCGCAAAGCCTCTTGTACCAGTCCGCATCAACTGGAAGGATTTTGCGATGGAGGGACGTGTCCTCAGTTGGAGCTGCGTCTTGGCACTTGTCCAGGTCTCTTGGATCAATCGTTGCTGTTGACCTCATTAGTTGATTTCACGAGGCTACTGTCATTGCGATAAGATGCGTTTATGAATGAAAATAATGATAACTGAATGTCGTTTTCATCACTATCTTCATCAACTGAAAGGACCTCAGGTACGTCACTGACATCATCTGGAGGGTTGTCAGCTGATGGGCAGTGCTCATGAGCTACATGACCTACTTGTTCTCGCTGACTGTTCTCCACCTTCATATATTAATAAATGAAGATAAGAATTTTTACAACATAGTCGATGTATTGTTGAATCTCTTTAGAGAATGGGGTCGACAAGTCGAGTTTACTCGATACCTGCGCTAAATAATCTAATTCGTTAGAAAATGACCATAATTGGGCTCTCAAACCTTGTATGTTCATTGTAAGAATTTTTCCCTTATCATCATCAGCAGGATGGACCTCAAGTGCCTCGTCCTCAACAACTTTAGGACCCTGTCCTCCCAAGCTCCTCGACATTCTCATACTGAAAAACAAATATGGGAATATATGTGATAAAATCGGCCTGTGACTTGATGTATTGCTAACTCTCGCCAGGAAATGGGGTCAAAGGGTTGAGTTTTTTCGACACATACAAAAAATAGTCTAATGAATGCTATAGGTCTCTTAGACCTTGAAAGTCCATGCTAAAGATCTGGTTCTCATCAACAGAAGGTGAAGTTTGGCTGTATCAAGCCATTTTGGTATATGACAGCGACCAACAAGATAACACGTCTCTCGCTGAGAAAATATTAAATGCTTGCGAAGTTACTTAGAACCGTTTTGAAAGTTGCAGGATAATGTAGTATAATATATTGTCGTGTAATATAGTGCAATGTAATGTAATATAGTGTAATGTAGAGTAGTGTAGTGTAATACAGTGTAGTGTAATATAGTGTAGTGTAATATAGTGTAGTGTAACATAGTGTATTGTAATATAGTGTAGTGTAATGAAGATTTTTTCTTTTTATATTTTATTTAAAAACATACATCACTTATCAAAAGACAAAGCATAAAGATACATCATGGGTCATAGAATTTATAAATATATCGCTCACTGAGCTCAAGTACATCATCAAGTGAACATACAAATCTGTACAAGACTGCACAGCTTGACAAGAGATGACGAGGATATAAAGGCCAACCTCGCGTCACAACCAACGCACACCAACATAACAATAACAAGATACCTACAAATATGTGTTTGATATGATAGACATGGCAAAAAAAAAAAAAAAAAAAGTCATGGTACAATACATAGAATGCCTCACTAAAACACAGTACCAAGAAGAGCTCAAAGCTCATGAAACTACCTTCTATACATTGTCATCATCTAATGCATAAAACACCACCTCAAGGCAGCGGAAGACAAAACCTAATAGGCAATGTTTATCACAATCATATAACCGTACATCACCACGGACCCCCCTGACAATTTAACCCAACCCGTACATAACATACATGTAATACCTGGTAACCTAGGTATAATATAATATGATAGAACTACATACGCCTTAATACAAATCGTATATACACCCTAAGAACAGTGCAAAGTCGGTGCTCCCGCACACTACTTGCTCCCATAAAAGGATATCCATATTAGTTGTACAGGGAACATGTCATCGTAAATAAACTCTGAATATCTGGGAACATACAAAGAAATTAGGTACATTTTGTGTAAGTCATACCACACATGCCGTATTACATAACCAAGTAACTTTTATCACTACATCATCATTGCCCTACTTTGCTCTGTACACAACATATGATCTTCCAATATACTAGGTAATACCAATATAACATAGTATGCCACCACATGATAATAGATGGCAATAAGATAATGCACCCAGGACCACACACACTCATTAGACATCTACCATTGCTTCTACAAGGTACATTACAGTGAGTTTCCAGTAACTCTGATACACCCGCACCGCCCCTACCCACCCCACCTAAGCTATAACACCCCTGTAATCAGAGAACCCCACATCCATACTTTCCACCGTAACTACCTCTACCACTCGCGACACATACACCCTGCAAGTCACGCAGCATAACCTCTCCTAAAAAATGTATGCTCCACTGACTCTACCCCACCCCAAACCACATCTACCACGCCCACTACTTCCAACACCTCACGTAAAGCTCCCAACATGCAACCCACCCCTCTTGGCTCTACATCCTTTTCCCTGATTACACAGTTCCAATCTCCTGTGATGACAGCTACATTCGGGACCCCCTGGAAGGCATACACCAACTCGCTCCTTACAAATTCCTCCTTTACACTATGCGTTGGATCTGCAGGCATGTAAAAGCCTATAAAACATACCCGTGTCTCGCCCCACCAACCCTTCACCCTGACTACCCTCCCCCCACCCCCTTCCTCCCATGATGTCAAAGTAAAAGGGCTGGACTCACGTATGCCCACCATCACACCACTCTTGAAACGTTCCGAACTGCCCGTAAACACCCTATAACTCCGCAACTTTAAATCCCTCCCACACCTATAATTATGTTCCTGAAAGAAACATACATCTATACACATTCGTCGCAACGTAACCTCGACCCATCTTCTCTTGACCTCATTCTTGAGGCCATTCACATTCATGCTCAGACACTTGAACGCAACGGCATTGGTTTCTCTCTCTGCTTCGGTTGTCTCTTCTCCACAGGCTTACACACCTTGGCACTTCCATTAATCCCCTTCCTGTCCCTACCCATCTCCCTAGCCACCTCCCTTCCCTTCATTCCCCCTTCACCACCCCTGGCCACCTCCGCCCAAGCTTTCTTACCAGTTCTCTGGCCCGGAGTCAAGACATCGTCCTCGTTCTCTCCTCCCAGCCTCTTACGGGATTCACCCTTCAACTCCATCACCTACATCGTCTCAACCTTGTGTCCTTCCACCTCGACCACCATCTGCAACCTTGGATTGATACCCCTACCTGCATCTCCCCTCCCCTCACCAGCACACCGACCCTCACCAGGTGCCTCCCTCTCATCCATGAGTCCACTCGCCTCACACACCTCACCCTCAGTCTCAGGGCTGCCCATGATGTCCTTCAAATCCTGTAATATTACATCCACCTCCATAGCATCCGTCACCTCACCCAGCTGAGGTGTCGTAGACTCCCCCAGGTGTGTTGCCGATGACAGCGTAGTCACATCCACCTCAGCCTCCTCCACCGCCTCACTCCACTTGCTGGCATGCATTACTTCATCGACGCTCTGCTTCACACCATCCTGCACCACTCTGCTCCCTGCCACATGTATGTGCCGTTGCTGATCATCCAGTCTCTGTGCGCAATCCACCGCCATATGCCCCGGCATCCCATACAGCCTGCACGTCCTCACCTGACCAACGTACATCACGAAAACCTGCGTACGGAAAATCTCCATCATTACATACAAAGGGATTTGCCTTCGTAAAGACATCTTGAGGGAGAATGATCCCTCCAACATCCATGCATATATGCCCTGGGACCATTTCCCCACGTTGATGGCATGTATAATCCCATTCTGCTGGAACACCTCCTTGATGTCCACCTCTCCGGCCTCGAAGGGTACGTCATGAATTTTAATCCATTTATATGTCATCGAAACGTCACGGAGACATACTTCCAAGCCTGCCAACACAACTTTCTGCTGGTCCTGATATGCGTCGACAATCCTCTCATACACGGCACTGCAGGCGAATTTCACGAAAATCCTTGTAGCTCCATTCAACGATATCCCATACAATTCATCATGAGATATACCATACATGTCCCTCAGTACAGCAGGCAGCCACATGTCAGCATTCGTGGGGTATATCGCCCCTTGAAGAACCTTGATGCACACAGTATTGACCCCCCTCCTGTACCCGTTGGCAATCTTGGTGAAAATAAAGTTTTGCAGTATTGCCACCAGAGGTCTCTGCCAGCTCACCTGTACACCGGAAGGGCTGGGCAGCGAATGGCTGAAGAATTAATAGTGTAGTGTATTTTAGTTAAATATAGTGTAGTATATTTTAGTTTGATTTAGTGTAGTGTAATGTAGTGTAAGGTTGTGTGATGTAGTGTATTGTAGTAATATAATATAGTGTAGCGTAATGTAGAATAATATAGAGGTGTAATGTTGTGTGATGTCGTGTATTGTAATATAATATAGTGCAGTGTAATATAGTGTAATATATTGTAGCGAAATGTAGTGTAATATATTGCAGTGAATACTTATAGGAAGCACATCTGTCTCGCGCTCGTCGGACGGAGTATCAAGCCTCCACCACGTCTTGTGCTAAATGACCCACGTGGGTTTAGCGCTTAACATGAATTACGTCAATTTCCTCTAAATTCTAGTACGTATGTTAGGTAGATACGAGGGATGAAGTATCAGCTGGAGAATGTTTATAAACTTGTATAGTTAGGTTAATTATGTAGGATGATCGAAACTGAGGAAATAAGAGATGATGGAGCAAGACTTGAGGTAGTTGTAATTTACTCACAAAAAGTCTTGGGGTAGAAGACTAATGTTGTTAGTACAGATATGCTTCTTGTGTGTAGTGAATATGAAGCATATTTACATATTTCACTAAATAAATTATAAATTTTAAAGTATTTAAGAAAAGAGGTTGAGATAGTATCAACTTAAGTATTCTCCATAGTTAATGGTATATTTTTTCCCCATATTTTAGGGAAGATTTGATGTGAAAAACAGGGCCGAGTAGATTTTCCGAAATACTCAGATTAGTTTAGAGATGTTTCAAACTAATATTACAAAAGATTGCTTGTCCTAATAGTTTCAACAAAAGTATTCTATAGCCTTAAGTATGATATTGGCTTTATTTCAGATCAAGAGGTCGGCTGGTGGTGAAGTTGGCATTGCCTTCCAATCAAGGACTATCAACCAGTAGAACTATCTTCCAGAAGTATAAATCTAGCTGGCATCATTACATCAACAATGGATTAATTTAGAATTTCACTAAAGTTAATTTGGAAACATTACTTAGGTGTTGGACATTGATTATTACCAAAAGATACCTTAAAAGATACATTAAAAGATTAGTAAACACAACTGGACAGGGGGCATTAATGTTGTTTCAAACTTCACTAATTTATAAAAACAACTTTGAAATATCAAAACTAGTCTAGTATGGATTACTGAATCATTTGTTGGTTAATTGGTCATTATGGTATATAGGGTATTTTGTAAATGCCATTTTTTTTTTTTTCACAATTGTTTGCTCCCTTTGAGACCAAACTTTTATTATGGTGAAGGAGTTATAGATTGTCAGTATTTAGTGTTAGACTAACTAGGGTAAACTACAGTTGCGGTTTCTAACTCACGGTAGAAGCCGCATCCGGAAGGACGTACCGGAAGACGTAATGGAAGGACAACTTGCGATTTGCAAGCCGACTTTCCCTTACTAATGCTCTCTTCCTCTACTGACACTCCCAGTACTTGCCTGTCTGCTTTCCTGTCCCTCCCTCCCTCTCTACCCTTGACACTCCCCCGTCCCCCTTTTGCCACCTCCACCCAGGCCTTCTTGCACACCTGTTGCCCAGGTGTTAGGACATCGTCCTCAACTAAACCACTAGGCCTTTTCCTGGAGTCCCCTGTAGCCTCCATAGCCTCACAATCCTCTCCCCTGTGCACTTCTACACCAACCTCCTGGACCTGAAGGCAAGGCCCACTCTCTGAGACGCCCATCACACTCGTCTCACCCTCGTCCCTACTCACATCTGATCCTGAGTCCACCACACCATGCTGTGTGCCCTCACACACAGGACTGTCCAACAACAGTTGAAAATCCTCCAAAAGTGGCTCAGACAAAACCAAGTTCAAACCTTCCGGCAGAGCCACTACCTCCGTCTCCGCCGTCTCGCCATCCTGGGTCACCTGTGACAACGTTAGTACACGCTCATCCTCCTTATCAACAATGTCACTCCATTGTACACTTGGCACCACGCTCATATTCTCCTGTGGCGACTCATCCGTAGCATCCACGACCACCATGTCATCCTTCCTCATACCATCAGCAGTGCCATGTCTCTGATGGCCCATCCGACGATCACATGCCGCCGCCACATGTCCAGGTAATCCACACAAGCGACACGTTCGAACTTGGCCTGCGTAAGTCACAGACTTGCTGCCGGAACTCATCCATCATGACGTAAGAAGGTTATTATTATTATAATCAAATAGAAGCGCTAAACCACAGGGGTTATACAGCGCTGCAGGTTATTGTAGGATGCAGGGAGAGTGGGTTGTAAGAGGGAGATGGACGATTAGTAGGGTATGGAGTGCAAGATGACGGTGGATAGTGCAGGGGTGGAGGGTAACAAAAGATCGAGGTAGAAGGGACTGAGGGAGGTGCTAGAGGTATATTCTTCAGAGTTTGTGTAGTAAGTCAGTTTCTGTCAAAAAGTCAATGAGAGTCAGGATTAAAGGAGGGTCCATCTGCAAGAAGGAAGGTAAAGAAAGGGCCGCAGAGCGAAGACGTCGTTGGAGGTAAATTCTGCGTGCTCGTTGATAGAGTGGGCAGTCCAACAGGATATGTCGAACAGACACTGGAACCTGACAATGCTCACAGAGAGGGGCAGGGAGCCTCTCCATGAGATACCCGTGAGTAAGACGAGTGTGGCCGATGCGAAGACGGGAGAGTGTAGTCTCCCAACCTCGACATTGGTGACAAGAAGAAGGCCAGAAACCTATAACCGGTTTAATAGAATGAAGTTTGTTATTCAGCAGGTCAGACCAGCGTTTTGCCAACGGGTGCGAAGGTGGGTAGCAATGACCGCAAAATAGTCCGTGAAAGGAACACCTCTATATGAAACTGGAAGGTCATGTACTGCTGACCGCGCAGCAGTGTCTGCCTGTTCATTGCCCTGTACGTCAACATGACCAGGGACCCAACAAAAGACAATATCTTTATGCTTGCTAAAGATACGGCGTAACCAAAGGTGGATACGAAGAACTAGGGGGTGAGGTGTATCAATTTTACGGATAGCCTGTAAAGCACTAAGGGAGTCTGAAACGACCACAAATGGTGATACAGGCATAGATGCAATACGGATAAGTGCCACAAGAATGGCATACAATTCACCCGTAAATATGCTAGCCGAGGGTAATAGATGCCCTCGTACGACGCTGTCTGGAAACACTGCTGCGAATCCAACGCCGTCAGATGACTTTGAACCATCGGTGTATACTGCGATGGCATGGGAATGAGAACGGAAATGGTCTAGAAAGAAAGAGCGAGAAGCCGCCATAGGCAGTTGGGCTTTCGCGCAAGGTAGAGGAATAGAACAGACACTGACAGCAGGAACTTCCCAAGGGGGTAGAGGAAAGGGTGAAGCCACATGAACATATAAAGGCGGAAGCTGAAGGGAAAACAAGAGTGTATGCAGACGAAGAGAAAAGGGACGAAGTAAACAGGGGCGACGAACAAATAACGAGCGTCTACTAACATCTGTGACAATCCTATACATGGAAGGATTGCGGAGGTCATGAGCGAACATAATAGCGAATGCAATGTGCATCGCGGCGATCGGACAAGGATGGAATGTTCGCTTCTACATAGAGGCTCTCAACCGAGGAAGAACGAAAAGCACCAAGGCATAAGCGTAATCCCTGGTGGTGGATGGGATTAAGGCTGGAAAGAGTGGCAGGAGAGGCTGCCGAATATATCTGGTCACCATAATCGAGTTTCGATAGAATTAGGGCCGAATGTAGACGAAGGAGGGTTCTACGATCAGCCCCCCATGAAAGATGTTCGAGGGTTTTAAGGAGGTTCAGCCGGCTATGACAAGTCGCCTTCAGAGAGGTAATGTGGGTTTCAGGACAATCTGCGGTCAAACAGGAGGCCGAGAAACCTGACTGTATCACGTTCTGG
>WNWK01019120.1:0-38468 GCA_009830355.1 Cherax destructor
ATAATTTTGAAGAAAATATCAGATGGATTAATGAAAATGTCTATATTAACGTAAAATAAGACATTTAATGTGCGCAAGAGTGATTATTATTAGTATTACGTAATGTTTTCCCTCCGCCTGGCAACCACACCTACATAGCATATAAATAACATGTTTATATGCTATGTAACGTGTTTCTCATATAATTTTGAAGAATATATCATAGATGGATTAATGAAAATGTCTATATTGACGTAAAATTGGACATTTAATGTGCCCAAGAGTGATGATTACATAATAGAGAGATGTGCTCACGGAAAATGTAAACAAACCGGGTGGCCCGCGCCGTATCTGAAAGACGCTCGCTGTATACAAAAGTTTTGGTCATAATTTGAACTCGCCGGATGAACGGAACGCCGAAAGACGAAACGCTGAAAAACGGGGCCCTACTGTACATATATGTTAGTGCAAACTTGTTATCTGGCATTTATATGCATTTATAAGTGGAAAAAATGGCATTCTGCTCTCTGGCAGTAGCCTGGAACCTAACCTGCCATATAAGTGGGGCCTTACTGTATACAGTGGACCCCCGAGTTTCGGTCATAATTCATTCCAGAAGGCTGTTCAAGTGCCATTACCAAACAAATTTGTTCCCTTAAGGAAAAATGTAAATTATATTAGTCCTTTCAGACCCCCAAAAATACACATACAAAAGCACTTACAATATTAAACTTGCATAATGGTTCGATTTCCGAGGTGACCGAAACTCGGGGGTCCACTGTATTTGATAATAAAAAAACAGGTCTTTTCCATCCACTGGTGATTTTTGCTTATTGTATGGGGCTGCAGACCTTAGAGCCATATCATTGGGGCCCTCCAGTACAACAACTGTACAAGTAAGAAGTACAGTGGTCCCTCGGTTTTCGGTCATCTCCAAACTCGAACATTTATGTAAGTGTATTTTCGTAAGTGCTTTTGCAAGTGTATTTTTGGGGGTCTGAAATAGACTAACCTACGTGACATAATTTCTTAAGGAAGTAAATTCATTCGGTAATGGCACTTGAGCAGCATTCTGGAACGAATTTTCGGCGAAAACCGAGGGACCACTGTAGTGATGTAATAATGATTGGAGATATAAATTTAGTAAAGGTGTACAGTGGGACCCCTGTATCCGCAGGGGATACGTTTCAAGGACCTACCATGGATACCGAAACCGCGGATAGCAGCAAACCCTATATATAAGTTCTATACATACCTATTTTGAAGTTTAATTGATAAATTATGGACAATAAGTGGAGAATTATCAATTTTTTACTGATTGGAAGCACTTTAGGGCTTCTCTTAGCCATTGAAGAACTGCTAGTTTCTCTACTTTTGCACTTTGAGGTCATTATTATGCAAAATTGTGAGGTATTTTTGGGCCACAGTAAACTATGGATAACTGAAACCACGGATATCATATCAGTGGATACGGGGGTTCTATTGTAATTAAATTAAAAAATAAAATAATGAAGGTGGTTTAATTTATAACCCGGAAGTAAATGTTTAATAGCAGTTTAAGGCATTACATACATAACAGTTGTTTCAGAGGAAACATTGTACATTAAACACAGATATTTGTTAAGGTTTCTTTGACTTCATTAAGTTACATTTTTTAATTCATCTTGCAAGTTATTCAACATTTTTGATCTTTTGTTTATGACAAGTTTTTATAGAAGTTGAGATGATCATGGAAAATACAAGAGGTATTTGTTGTAAGTGAGATGCCTGTATGGTCTCTTAGTGATGGCAGGATTGATGCTTTTCCTCTTGTTTCATAAATATAACAGATAATTTAGTTAGTAGGTTTGCAGACATCAACCACCCAGGGAGTTACTGCCGTCCTTCCAAGTGAGTGTAAAACGGAAGCTTGTAATTGTTTTACATGATGGTAGGATTGCTGGTGTCTTTTTTTGTCTCATAAACATGCAAGATTTCAGGTACGTCTTGCTACTTCTACTTACACTTAGGTCACACTACACATGCATGTACAGTGGAACCCCAACTAACGAATGCTCCATATAGCGAACAAATCGTGTAACGAATGTTTTCTTCGCAAAATATTTTTCTCATGTAGCAAACATTTACTCGTGTAGCGAACCGTACCAGACCTGTCCGCCTGCCCCGCGCAAGCGTGGTGAGGCGTACAGGACGCCAGTCAAGTGTTGTTTACACTTGAGAGAACATTACCCAGCGCTCTTTCAAACATTCACAATACTTTTGTTGTGTTTATTGCTGGTTCAGTGATTGTCACTGTGAAATAAGTCACCATGGGTCCAAAGAAGCTTCCTAGTGGCACCCCAGTGGTAGCAGGCATGCAGGGAGTGTAGCATTCATGCAGGGAGTGTAGCATTCATGCAGGGAGTGTAGCATTCATGCAGGGAGTGTAGCATTCATGCAGGAAGTGTAGCATTCATGCAGGGAGTGTAGCAGGCATGCAGGGAGTGTACCATTCATGCAGGGAGTATAGCATTCATGCAGGGAGTGTAGCATTCATGCAGGAAGTGTAGCATTCATGCAGGGAGTGTAGCAGGCATGCAGGGAGTGTAGCATTCATGCAGGGAGTGTAGCATTCATGCAGGGAGTGTAGCAGGCATGCAGGGAGTGGGGATTCCCCTTCCAATCACTAACCTCTCCCCCTGTCGTCCTCCCTATCTTCCAGATGCCTGCAACTCTCTTCAATAAAGGTAAGTAAATGTTATTTATTAATCTGTTTTTTTATTATTTAGTATTAGTAGTAGTATTTATAGTGTTAATAATGTTGTTTTGTGTATGTAGAACTATAACTAAAATGTATTTTTTGTGAATATTTTTGGGTGGAACGGATTAATTGTATTTACATTATTTATTATGGGAAATAAGGTTTCGAATTACGAACTTTTCATGTTAAGAACTAGCTCCTGGAATGGATTAAGTTCGTTAGTCGAGGGACCACGGTACAGTGGACTCCCGAGTAACGTAAAAACTTCATTCCAGAAGCCTGCTCAAGTGCCATTACCGAACGAATTTACTCCCTTAAGAAATAATGTCAAGTAGGTTAGTCCATTTCAGACCCCAAAAATACACTTACAAAAGCACTTATAATATTATACAGTGGACCCTCGGCTAACGTTCTTAATCCGTTCCAGGAGCTAGAGCTTTAGCCGAAAAAAACGTTATCCGAAGCCTTATTTCCCATAAGAAATAATGTAAATACAATTAATCCGTTCCTGATATCCAAAAATATTCACAAAAAAAAATAATTTTTTAAAGAATAACTATAGTTTTACATACAGAAAACACACATAAATACTACATACAATTTAAAATTTATAAATAAATAATGAAATAAACATTTAAAATAACATTTACTTACCTTTATTGAAGAGATTTGCTGGCATCTGGAAGATAGGGAGGACAGGGGCAGGGCTTAGTGTTTGAAAGGGAAATCCTCACTCCCTGCACTACTGCTACACTCCCTGTATGCTTGCTACACTCTGTGCATGCCTGTTACACTCCTTGCTTGCCTTCTACACTCCCTGCATGCCTGCTACACTCCCTGCATGCCTGCTACACTCCTTGCATGCCTGCTACACTCCCTGCATGCCTGCTGCACTCCCTGCATGCCTGCTACACTCCTTGCATGCCTGCTACACTCCCTGCATGCCTGCTACACTCCCTGCATGCCTGTTACACTCCTTGCATGCCTGCTACACTCCTTGCATGCCTGCTACACTCCCTGCATGCCTGCTACACTCCCTGCATGCCTGTTACACTCCTTGCATGCCTGCTACACTCCCTGCATGCCTGCTACACTCCCTGCATGCCTGCTACACTCCCTGCATGACTGCTACACTCCCTGCATGCCTGCTACACTCCCTGCATGCCTGCTACACTCCCTGCATGCCTCCTAAACTGTGTTTTTGTTGTACATCCTGACAAGCTCACCCACACGTACGCCACTCTCATATTTTTCAACAATCTCCTTCTTCCTTTCGATGGTGTTCCTCACTCTCTTTAGCACAGAGGTGCCACTAGGAAGCTTCTTGGACCCATGGTGACTTATTTCACAGTGACAGTCACTAAATCACCAAAAAAGACACCAAATGTATTGTGAATGCTTGAAAGAGCGCGCTGGGTATTGTTCACTCAAGTGTAAACAACGCTGGACTGGCGTCCTGGGAGGAGGTGCGCAATCCCAGAGCGGGCAGACAGGTCTGGTACGTAACGTTAGCTGAGTAAATAACGCTAGCCGAAAAAAATATTGAACGTAAAAAGCAACCTTTAGCCGAAAAAAACGTTATCTGGAATGAACGTTAGCCGGGGGTCCACTGTACTTACATAATTGTACGATTTCCGGGGTGTTCATAACTCGGGGGTCCACTGTATAAGCATATACAGTCAACCCTCCGTTTTCATGCTTAATCCGTTCCTGAGGGATGCACTAAAACTGAAACACATGAAAACTGAAACCATTTTCCCCATAAGAAATAATGGAAATTCAATTAATCCATTCCAGAAACCCAGAAGTTTGGAAATTTTTTTTTGGGGGGCCTTAAAGATAGATTTACATGCACAAATGAATGAACTGAATGTGGCACTTACCTTTATTGAAGACTGATGTTGCTGGATGGAAGAGATGGAGGAGGGGAGAGGGAAGAGACCCTAATTTTTTGAAGGGGAATCCCCCTCCATAAGGACTCTAGGTACCAAGTCCTCATCTGGGGTCACTTCCCTTCTTTGTCTTTTAATCCCACTAGGACCAGCTTGAGAGTCACTGCACACCTGTGGCACTAAATATCTGTCCAGAGAGCTCTGTGTCTGGCATCTCATTGTGGTCCTCCACCAACTCTTCCACATCCTGGTTACTCACATCCAACCCCATGGAAGTCCCCAATGCCACAATACTTTCCACAACTTCCATAGGGTCCTCAGGGCCAGCTCCAAACCCTTCAAAATCCCTCTCTGGGACACAGTCTGGCCACAACTTTCTCCAAGCAGAGTTCAAAGTCCTGGAAGTCACTCCCTGCCAAGCTTTATCTATAAGGCCTATGCAATGGAAGATATTGAAGTGATCCTTCCAGAACTCTTTTAGGGTCAATTCAGAGTCATTGGTCATATTAAAGCACCTTTCAAACATTGCTTTGGTGTACAGTTTTTTGAAGTTTGAAATGACCTGCTGGTCCATGGGCTGGATGAGAGGAGTGGTGTTAGGAGGCAAGAATTTCACTGTTACAAATTTGAAATCCTTAGACATTTGGTCTTCCAAGTCTTGAGGATGAGCAGGAGCATTGTCCATTACCAGGAGGCACTTAAGTGGCAATTTATTGTCCAATAGATATTTCTTCACACTGGGGCAAAACACTTGATTAAACCATTCCAGGAAAATTTCCCTAGTGACCCATGCCTTAGCATTAGACTTCCAAAACACACACAATTTACTCTTGTCAACACTGTATTTCTTGAACACACTGGGAGTTTCAGAGTGATACACCAGTAAAGGCTTCACTTTGAAATCCCCACTAGCGTTACCACACAACATTAGAGTTAGCCTGTCTTTCATAGGCTTGTGTCCTGGCATTGCCTTTTCCTCCTTCATGATGTAGGTCCTCCTTGGCATTTTCTTCCAAAAGAGGCCTGTTTCATCACAATTAAACACTTGTTGGGGTTTTAAATTTTCAGCCTCTACATATTCTTTAAACTTGCGCACAAATTTTTCAGCCCCTTGTTTATCTGAACTGGCACCCTCACCATGCCTTACAACACTGTGTATGCCACTTAGCTTCTTAAATTTTTCGAATCAGCCTTTGCTGGCCTTAAATTCATCATCATTATCACTGGTTCCAGGCATTTTCTTGACAAGATCGGTATGCAACTGCCTTGCTTTTTCACAAATTAATGACTGCACAACACTGTCACCCGCTAGCAGTTTTTGGTTTATCTATAGCAACAACAATTTCTCCATATTTTCTATTGTTTGTGATCTCTGTTTCGTTTTTGTATTCACCCCTTTCGCAACATTAGCTTCAGTGATTTCTTTTCTCTTATACACAGTGGAACCGATGGTTGTTAGGACTTTCTTGTATATCCTGGCGAGCTCAGCAATACGTACACCACTATCATATTTTTCTATTATTTCTTTCTTCAGTTCTATGGTGTTCCTCACTTTCTTTACCAAAGAACTGGCACTAGGAGCTTTCTTTGGGCCCATGGTAGCTTATTTAGTAGTCACACACAATAATCAAGGGCCAAAAACAATGAATTGTTAATAAATGTTTTGTATAAACTCCTGGGGTGATGTTCACTCAAGCGTAAACAATGCTAGACTGCGTGACAATGTGCGTGGGAGGTGCGTGGGTGGCAGCCTATGGCCTTTGTATGTGCGCGGCACTGGTGGACAGGTTCCAGACCAAGCACGAAAACGGAGGTAAATTTTCCCCGAAAAAATTGCACGAAAACTGACACACACAAAAACAGAGATACACGAAAGCGGAGGGTTGACTGTTTAGTGGTACCCCGAGTTTCGAACTTTCTTCATTCCAGAAGGCTGTTCAAGTGCCATTAGCGAATCGAATTTGTTCCCATAAGGAATAATGTAAATTAGATTAGTCTGTTTCAGACCCCAAAAATGCACTTACAAAAGCACTTACAATAATACACTTACATAATTGGTCGAGATGGGAGCAATTCGAAACTCGTGGTACCACTGTATATATACATATACACCCCTCTGGGTTTTCTTCTATTTTTTTACTAGTTTTTGTTATTTTTTATTTCCTCTTATATCCATGGGGAAGTGGAACAGAATTCTTCCTGTGTAAGCTATGCATGTCATAGGAGGCGACTAAAATGCCGGGAGCAAGGGGCTAGTAACCCCTTCTCCCGTATACATTACTGAAGATAAAATGAGGAACTTTTTTTTTTTTTTGGGCCGCCCTGCCTCAGTGGGATATGGCTGGTTTGTTGAAAGAAGAAGAATTTTTATTTGATCTCAGTGACCATCTGCCACCATGGCGGGTGACCTAAGGAAGGAAATATGTTCATCATCATTTAACTGCTGTCTTTCCACAACTGATGACAGAGACATTGATGAATGGGTCAAAAATTTTCTGCAAATGATATAAAGTCATTACAATAGACAATGTTCTCTTAAAACTAAGTAAATCACTGCAAAGAGACTTAAGTAGCCCATTGCTAACAAATAGCATCTTTAGGTTCATTAATAAGAATCATACATATGAAAAACAATATAGATGGAGCCTAATAACTAAAGAACAAACAAAACACTATACATAAGTACTTACCAAAGTAATAAGGAAGTATTATACTAGCAGGTTCAGTGAAATAAGAGGTGATATGAAGAAAAGCTGGAACTCACACACACTCAAATCCTGGGTTCTCGGAAGCTGACCATAATCAGAGATGTTGTCCTTATCAAACCCAGTGAACCACATCTCCAGCCTGATGAAGCAGCCAGTATGTACATTAAGTGATTTCTTCTTTACTACAAGATTGTGTCTAGCTAGCAAAATCTCAGGTACCAACACTGGAGTGAGTGATTACCTTGTTGGAAGTTTCCCAAAACTCCCTCTATCTGACTCCATCTAATCCTACTAAGGTCACACTCTAATAAATTCACTAAAAAAAAGTCAAGAAACTTAGCACAAGTGCTACCTCTATTGTTCAAAAGACCAGTTCATGTACTTTCACCCACCATTGCAATACTGTTCAACAAATCATTAGAAACCAACACGTTCCTGACAGTACTTGGGTTACCCCAGTACACATAGGTGGAGACCCAACAGATGTAAATAACTAGACCTATATCTAAATTACTATTGTTATCCAAGATCTTTGAAAAATTAATAAACAGGAGATTATAGAGTACAGTGGACCCCTGAGTAACGAGCAAAATTCATTCTAGAAGCCTGCTCAAGTGCCATTACTGAACGAATTTACTCCCTTAAGAAATAATGTCAAGTAGGTTAGTCCATTTCAGACCCCCAAAAATACACTTACAAAAGCACTTACAATATTATACTTACTTAATTGTACGATTTCCGGGGTGCTCGTTACTCGGGGGTCCACTGTATGTACTCTTTTCTAGCATCACTCAATATACTCAACCCCTGCCAGTTCAGTTTCAGACCAAATAAAGTACAAACAATGCAGTTTTAAAAATTATAGACTTCCTTTATGAAGCTCTTGAAAATAATGATTATCCACTAGGCCTCTTTATTGACCTTAGGAAAGCTTTTGACACAGTGAACCATAGCATTCTGCACTTCATCTTGAACATTGTAGTATCAGAGGTTATGCATTTGCATACCTAAAGTCCTGCCTTAACAACAGTCACCAATATGTCTCCATCAAGGGCATAACCTCATCAATGCAACTTGTTGACATGAGTGCCCCAAAGCACTGTTCTCGGCACTCTGCTTTTCCTCATATTCATCAATGACTTTCCAAATGAATCTCAACAACTTAGGCCTTTTCTGTTTGTAGACAACACAACTTTTGTCATCTCCCATGCAAATTCAGATTCTCTTAATAACACTTTCACTGAGAAGCTTGTACAGATATCAACCTGGATGACTACCAATAAACACATTTTTAACATTGATAAAACCTTCAATATGATGTTTGGAAACAGAGCAGCAAATGTCCAACTAAATATGATTAACGGTTCTCCTATTTCAAAACAATACTAAGGAAAATTCTTAGGTCTGTTCCTTGACACCAACTTGAAATTCAAAACCCACTTCCAAAACATTACAAAAAGAATACGTATCCAAAATAGTTAACATCCTACTATCAAATCTATCCCTACTTCACTTATGCTATTTGTGCCTGGGGATTCACACAGTTCTTGATGGGAACAGCTAACCTCTGACTTTGCATTTGCGTTAAAATAGCGACTTTGAGGCATTTCCTAGGGTGGTTTTCATGTTTTTATTGGTTGCTCTTGGTGCCATTTGATAAACCAGAAGACTTACTAGTGAAATGGAGGAGAGTTTGATCTCTTTCAGACTGGAAATGGCCTAGAATAGACCTCAGATTGGCTGAAATATTTGATATTTGGGGATTTTCCTGAGGAAGGGTAGGAGCACTGCAAGCTCCCCTACCTTCCCTCTGGTCTGTATATGGATTTTTATCAGGTCTGCTACAATTATTGGAATGGCCTAAACCATGACTAATCATTCTAGATTATATTTTGTTAACCAAGAAATTGGGAAATCTTCGATTTTTTGTGTGATGTATTTGAAATGGAAGGCATGTGTTATACAGGAGAGGCCTAGGTTCATGATTAATGAACAGATGATAGGTTGTTTTAGTTGTGGAATGCCTACAGTGTTTATTTTGGACTCTGTTTTTTAATTGAAATCTGTTGAGTTAGGGTAGTTGTGAAAGTTAAATGGGCAGTTTGTTACACTTAATCAATGGAACAGAAGGCGTATTGGTAAAATAGCCAGGAATTTGGTAATTTACAGCAATTTTCCCAGTTTGAGAATTAAAATAAGCCTCAAATTGGGCAAAATTGCTGATGTGTAAATTGTGCCAATACCACCAACTTCTTGCCTGTGTAATTACGTAAGTTTTCCATCAAATTTCGTATTTTGGATGTCACAACCTTCAGAAATGATTCTCTGCCATTTTAGAAGATAAAATTATAATGTTTTTTAGATAGTGATGCTACAGTATGTTCAATTTCAGGGATCATAACTGTGAAAGGTTTCAGTCACTGTTCCTTCCCTATAAGGTTTCAGATACTGTATCTTCCCTATGTTTCAATCACTGTACCTTTTTATAGAGTTTAATCTATTGTATCTTCCTTGTAAGGTTGTACCATTTTTGAGGTTATTTAAACTGTGATGGTGACACACTGGCAGCAAGTGATGGTGAATGTGTTCATCATGGTCACCCCAACTTGTGTTCATCATGGTCACCCTAACTTGTGTTCATCATGGTCACCCTAACTTGTGTTCATCATGGTCACCCTAACTTGTGTTTATCATGGTCACCCTAACTTGTGTTCATCATGGTCACCCTAACTTGTGTTCATCATGGTCACCCTAACTTGTGTTTATCATGGTCACCCTAACTTGTGTTCATCATGGTCACCCTAACTTGTGTTTATCATGGTCACCCTAACTTGTGTTCATCATGGTCACCCTAACTTGTGTTCATCATGGTCACCCTAACTTGTGTTCATCATGGTCACCCTAACTTGTGTTCATCATGGTCACCCAACTTGTGTTCATCATGGTCACCCTAACTTGTGTTCATCTTACTCACCCTAACTTGTGTTCATCTTACTCACCCTAACTTGGAGGTAAACATCTGATGCAGCATCAAATTAATTATAATTGAAATTAAATATTTCTTCTATGTTATTGATTTTATTAATTTTCTTCCCCTTTCTTAGGTTTTTTAAAGAAGACAGAACTAATAGAAGCAGCTCAGCCCCTGTGTGATGCTTCACTGGTGCACACTGCTGAGGCTTCGCGCTACTCTGCATGGTCTTCTATGAGTACCCTTATCAGGAAGAACCTGGCCAGACGAGATGGCAACCCTTCCAGGTGACAGTCTGACCACTACTTTTTGCTTTTCTATTGTGACAACCATCCAGGTGATAGTCTGACCACTACTTTCTGCTTTTCTATTGTGACAACCATCCAGGTGATAGTTTGACCACTACTTTCTGCGTTTCTATTGTGACAACCATCCAGGTGATAGTCTGACTACTACTTTCTGCTTTTCTATTGTGACAACCATCCAGGTGATAGTTTCACCATTACTCTGTTCTCTGTAACTTTGTGTCAGCACTCTCATGTGCTGTACTTCATCTGTGGTGGCTCCATCTGCTGTCCCAACCCTCAGGGGATGACCTGGTGTGGGCTCTGGAACACTTATCCCTCACCCTTCATACTTGTTTCGTTTTAAGGTTGGATTTCCTTCCTGGTTTTATATGATCACAGCTTTAACCTGCCCTTCTTGACCTCTTGCCCACCTCAATTGCTGTAGGTGCCCAGTTTCCCTCTTGTAGATTATCATATTGATTCTTTTGTGATTTAGTCTACATTTGTTCACTGGTCCTCCTTCCTGAATGACTTTCTTCCTCCTGTATTAGAATGAGCTGTTACTGTCACAGTGTCCAGTGCCTAGCGAGAACCCTGTGTACCTACTTGGTCCTTGTGATGGCTGGGCCTGGGAAGTAATGAAGGACTGGCATTATCATACTTGCCACTTCTTTGTTTGGCTCTGTTGCTTCATCTCCTTGACCTCCACTACATGAGCAACATCCACCTTCCTTCTATGCTCTTGCCACCTGCAATGTGATGGGCTCTGTGCTGGCTGCTTACATTCCACTGTTTATTTGAAAAAGAGGATATTTGTCCTCCTAGTGTACCTTTAAGGTATCCTAAAATTATCTCTGCTTCTCAGTGGCATGCTTCTTTTAAGCTAGTATACATTTCTTGGACACGATGCCTTTCCCCTCTCCATAGGTTTTCTGTTGCTGTTGCTGGACAACATGATGTTCCTCCAAGCATCCTTCCTTACATGGAAATACTACAAGTTTGTTTCACAATCTGATAGACTAGCCTACATGGACCATTTATGGGAGATTCACTGGGGTTCTTGGTTAAGGTTTCTGGTTTTCTTTTGTGCCCGAGCCTTGTAGGGCTGTGTCTATAAGCATTAAGCAGCCAAACTTCATTTCCTATCTATGCCTAATCATCCTTGACACAGTAGCTATGCAACTCTCCCAGTAAAAATAGTCAGGAGTGGCTTACTATGTGGAGGGATAAGGAATGCTTTTAATGGCCAGATTGATCTCTCTTCACTATCAATGATGGATCATCTTATGTATGTTAGAGTTTATGGCTGTTTGTGATTTTGTTTGTTTGTGTGCCTACTGTTGTATGTTAAACACTTGTGTATGCTTGCTTTGACAAGATGTTGTGGCCTTGTAGGAAGACAGCTGTTACTTTGGTCCTGTATCACTGTGTGGACGTTGTTCTCTGCTGGGTGCAGAGAGCATCTTTAAGTTACATTCTGGCATGATCTTTGAGTGTCCAAAAAATAGGCTTAATTTTCTTTAGGTTCCTGTTTCATGGATAGGCCTGCTTAGATTCCACCTCTGTTTGATAGCTGCTGCTTCCATTTCTGTGCTTATGATAAATAGCAACTAGGCCCCTTGGGCCTATCTTGGAGGAACAGTCCTACACAACAGAATTATTAAACCTCTGCAATAAATTCACCTTAAGCCAGCAGGTTCCTGAACCGACCAAACTGAGAAATATTCTAGACCTTATTATATGATACCTCTCATATCCGAACTACATGGGGCGAGACCGGTTCGGAAACACAGTTTCCGGATACGCGAGGGGGAAAAAAATGCGCATCCGTACTGTCATATCGTCATCGGCGACAGCATTGTAGGTTTATAAAACGAGTCCAACATCGTCTGTCGTGGGACCAGACACTCTGGGCTCGAATAACAGCCTCCTGGATTTCTGTAGCCATTTTAAGTTGGGCGCCACGAATCATCATACCACTACCACGTTGTTGTAGGTACCACTTCATCAAGCACTGATCCAGTTCCAAGCTCTGTGGCTTCACCATCACTTTTCTTTCGGCACTTTTTCCAGTTTTTGAGGCTTCAGAAAACATTCGAATGGCTGTTCGGATGTTTTGGTAATAATTTTAGAATTTTGCCCTTTCCCAGGGCCTGTTCGGATATTGGCAAGGTTCGGATAATGGCAGGCCAGATATGCTAGGTATCACTGTACGTATATGAATAATGAAGACCTAGTCCGGGACATAATGGTGTTGAAGATTGCAATCTCAGACCACAATATAATTGAGGTACAGATATGCATGCACAGTGGCCTGGGACAGAGAGAGACAGACAATCATGAGGACAGTTTTAACAGATTCATCTTCAATAAAAACATTAACTTGGATTAAAGAAATTGTGAACTTTACAAGATGTACTGGGGTGGTGACACAGCCACCCAAGATCTAAACCAGTTCCTTGAGAGAATGCTCGAGGTATGCTCTAGACACCAGTCTTTTATGACAAAGGTGACGAAGAGAGAGAGAGAGAGAGAGAGAGAGAGAGAGAGAGAGGGGGAGGAGGGTGGTCCCTCTACAGGCAAAGAGCCATAAATGAAATTAGAAGAAATCTCAAATATTTCTTCTGTGCAAAATCTAGGATGAAAACCACATTCCGTATAAAGCCTTTACTTAATGTGGACAGAACATACACTGATGATAATAAGGAAATGAGTGAAATATGTATTGTAGTCACAATACAACTCTGTGTTCAGTGAACCACTCACCAGTCTACAGATCAATGACCCAAATGAGTTTTTCATGAATAAGACTTAAAACTCTACCAACATCTCCACAGTTTCTGATGTAGCCCTCTCTCCAGTTGACTCTGAAGAAGTTATCGAAGATGATTGTCAAGCAAGATTGTCAATCAAATTGACTCAAAACAGTTGCTCAGTCCAGGGCAGCATGGGTTTAAGGCAAGTCACTCCTTCCTTTCACAATTGCTAGACCATTATGATGTGGTCTTGGATGCTCTGGAAGACAAGTTAAATGCTGATGTAGTGTACACTGATTTTGCAAAAGTGTTCAGCAAGTGTGGCCATGGTATAACTGTACACAAAATATATGCAAAAGGAACAACTGGAAAAGTGGACACATAGATAATTAACTTATTAAAAGATAGAACTCAGAGAGTAGTAGTAAACAGAGTGAAGTTGGAGGCTGCCATAGTGAAAAGCTCTGTTCCTCAAGGCATAGATAGTACTTGCCCCACTTCTGTTTCATCCTTTGCTGATGACACCAGAATCTTTATGAGAGTGGCATAGGTCAAAGACACGGCAAATCTTAAGGCAAATATACGTAAATCAGACTACAATAAGATGTTAAACAAGGACAAGTTTTAATTGCTCTTATGGAGGACTGGAGAAAATTAATACTGTTACAGAATATGGGCCAAACTCAAATCATTCAATTGAGCTAAAGTCCCATGTGCGAGACTTAGGAGTAACGATGTCAGAAAATCCCACATTTAGGGATTACAATGATGTTGCCGTTGCTACCGCAAGGTAAATAATAGGTTGGATATGTAGAGTTTTTGGGTCACCCTGCCTCGTTGGGAAATGGTTGATGTGTTAAAAAAGATGTAGAGTTTTAAAGATGAGAAGCTGAGCCATTAATGATACTCTTTAAGTCACTTGTTCTCTTGAGGCTGGAATACTCAAGACAGGCAAGATTGTGCTGAGGTGAAAAACATAGAGAATTTTCACTGCCTGTATACACTCAGTCAAGCATATGAACTACTGGGAATGCTGGAAGTCCCTTCACTTGCATTAATTGTAATTTAGGTGAGAAAGGCACATAGTAATTTACACCTGGAAAATTCTGGAGGGACTGGCCCTAAATCTGAACAGTGAAATCACTCCATGTGATAACAAGAGACTTGGCAGACTGAAAAGTTCCTCCACTAAAAAACATCGGCTTGCCAAGTACACTAAGAGAGAACTTGATGAGTGTCAGTGCTCCCTGGTGTCCTCTCTCTTCGTCTCAAGAGAAACTGGACAAGTTCCTCAAATCAGTGCCTGACCAGCCAAGCTGGTCAGCCACTGTGTGCGGCCAGTAGTATCAGCCTGGTTGATCAAACCATGATCCTCCAGGAGGTCTGGTCTGCGACCGAGCTGTGGTAGTACTGACCCCTGGAAGCATCCCTCAGGTATCCTCCATGTTCCTGTTGCAGAAACCTGCATTTGGATGACTGTAAGATGCTTTTCTGTGTCAGGAACCAGGATGACTCTGGGTCTCCTCCTCCCTCAGCTGTCATGTTTACAGTCTCTAAATGGACTGTATAGGTTACAAACCACAGTTGGCACCTGTGCACCACAACAAGAGTGTAATACAGTGGACCCCCGAGTTTCGTAAAAACTTCACTCCTGAAGTCTGCTCAAGCGCCATTACCGAACGAATTTACTCTTTTAAGGAAAAATGTCACGTAGGTTAGTCTATTTCAGACCCCCAAAAATACACTTCCACAAGCACTTACAATATTATACTTACATAAGTGTACGATTTCCGGGGTTTACGAAACTCGGGGATCCACTGTATTCTGAGAGTGTAGGCTAATAAGGGCTTAATTGAGAAAATAGACTACAGTGGTACCTCGAGTTACGAGCTTTAATTCGTTTCAGAAGGCTGTTTGAGTGGCGATACCAAACGAATTTGTTCCCATAAGGAATAATGTAAATTAGATTAATCTGTTTCAGACCCCCAAAATTACACTTACAAAAGCACTTACAGAAATACACTTACATAATTGTTTGAGTTGGGAGCTGCTCGTAAGTCAAGGTACCACTGTATTTTGATTAGGAGAGGCAAGTATTAGGTAGACGTGCTTGTAATGTTTTGCATAACCAGGGGCTTTCCATGTGTGATAATAAATGTCATTCAGTTTTGTAAAAACTGTGTTCTATATCATGTTGAAATAAAATTATTATTATTATTATTATTATTATTTATTATTATTATTATTATTATTATTATAAAACAGGCATGACATAGTTCATCGGGGGCCCCTACTTTTCCCAGATGCAGAAAAATATTTTTCAGCTTCCAAAACATATTTCTAGTAATCTTACTGTTCTCTCTCTTCTCCATTTATTTTATTCAGATATAGCATAACTCTGGAAGGGAAAGTTTTAGCAACCAGGTTGTTGGCTGCTGAAAGTAATCCATCACCTGTTTCACCCTTACCGTCCTGCACCTCTGGTGAGAATATAAGAGCAGCATCCAGAACATCCAGCATCACCACCCCGGCTGTTAGTCAAGCTGATTATCAAGAGGCCATGGAAATTGGTAACAAACATGCAGAGATTCTGTCAAGTCTAGTTAGTAGTTCGTCTAGTCTGGTCAGCAGTTCGTCGAGTGTGGTCAACAGTTCGTCAGTATTCAAAGATGCCTTAAATAGTGATGTTAAGACAAGCAAAGTGGTACCAAGCTCATCAATTACTGTCACCACAAAGATGATGAAGCAAGGTAGACCAGGTAAGGGCTTTTTCATGCAGAAATGGAGAGAAAATTTATGCTTACTAATATATTGCTGTATTCTGAAAAGAATACATTTACTAAATTTAACAGTTATTTTTTGTGTCCTATAAGAAGTGTGTACAGTATATGATTACTGTGCCTATCTATGATTGCCTCACTGTAGTTACAGGAGATAATGTATGCTTATGGTATCATACTTTCAGTGTTTGGTTTGTTTTTAAATTATGTACAGTGGACCCCCGACTTTCGGCCGGTCTGAGTATTGGCCGGTTCGAATTTCGATCGCTTTTTTCAACTCAATTTTTCCCCGACAATTGGCCGTTTTGCCGACTATTTGCCCGCGTACCACACCTGTCCGCCTGCCCACGCTTGCATGCCTCCCCGCACAGGCGTCGTGAGCCAGTCTAGCTTTGTTTATCCTTGAGTGAACATTACCCAGCACACTCATTCAAATATTTCACAATAATTTTATTGTGTTTATTGATTGTCGCTGTGAAATATAAGTCACCATGGGTCCAAAAAAGCTTCCTAATGGCACCCCTGTGGTAGCAGGCATGCAGGGAGTGTAGCAGGGATACAGGGAGTGTAGCAGGCATGCAAGGAGTGTAGCAGGCATGCAGGGAGTGTAGCAGGGATGCAGGGAGTGTAGCAGGGAAGCAGGGAGTGTAGCAGGCATGCAGGGAGTGTAGCAGGCATGCAGGGAGTGTAGCAGGCATGCAGGGAGTGTAGCAGGCATGCAGGGAGTGTAGTAGGGATGCAGGGAGTGTAGCAGGGAGGCAGGGAGTGTAGCAGGCATGCAGGGAGTGTAGCAGGTAAGCAGGGAGTATAGCAGGTAAGCAGGGAGTGTAGCAGGTAGGCAGGGAGTGTAGCAGGCATGCAGGGAGTGTAGCAGGCATGCAGGGAGTGTAGCAGGCATGCAGGGAGTGTAGCAGGCATGCAGGGAGTGTAGCAGGCATGCAGGGAGTGTAGCAGGCATGCAGGGTGTGAGGCATGCAGGAGTGTGCAGGCATGCAGGGAATGTAGCAGGCATGCAGGGAGTGTAGCAGGCATGCAGGGAGTGTAGCAGGCATGCAGGGAGTGTAGCAGGCATGCAGGGAGTGTAGCAGGCATGCAGGGAGTGTAGCAGGCATGCAGGGAGTGTAGCAGGCATGCAGGGAGTGTAGCAGGCATGCAGGGAGTGTAGCAGGCATGCAGGGAGTGTAGCAGGCATGCATGGAGTGTAGGAGGCATGCAGGGAGTTTAGCAGGCATGCAGGGAGTGTAGGAGGCATGCAGGAAGTGTAGCAGGAAGGCAGGGAGTGGGGATTCCCCTTCCAAACACTAAGCCCTCCCTCACTCCTCCTCCCTATCTTCCAGATGCCATCAACAATCTTCAATAAAGGTAAGTAAAAATATTATTTTATGTGTTTATTTAAATGTGTATTTAAATGTTTGTATTTATTTTCTAATAACTATAATATGTATAATTGTTTTGTGTATGTAAAACTACAGTTATTCTTTAAAAAATGAATTTTTTGTGAATATTTTTGGGTGTCTGGAATGGATTAATTGTATTTACATTATTTCTTATGGGAAATAATGGTTCAACTTTCGGCCAGTTCGAGTTAAGGCCTAGCTCCTGGAACGGATTACGGCCGATACTCGGGGTGGTCCACTGTACAGTGGCCCACAAAACCTCCTTTACCCCCTCCCTCCAACCTTTTCGAAGACGACCCCTACCCCGCCTTCTCTCCTACAGATTTATACGCTCTCCAAGTCATTCTAAATGACCACACCACCTCAACAACCCCTCTTTAGCCCTCTGACAAATACTTTAAGTAACTCCATACCTCCTCCTAATTTCCACACCGAATTTTCTGCATAATATTTACATCACACATTGCCCTTAGACAGGACATCTCCACTGCCTCCAGCCACCTCCTCGCTGCAGCATTTGCAACCCATGCTTCACACCCATATAAGAGTGTTGGTACCACTATACTTTTGTACATTCCCTTCTTTGCCTCCATGGATAACGTTTTTTGTCTGCACAGATACCTCAATGCACCACTCACCTTTTTTAATTTATTAATTCTATGGTTAACCTCATCCTTCATAAACCCATCTGCTGACAAGTCAACTCCCAAATATCTGAAAACTTTCACTTCTTCCATAATCCCTCTCTCCAATGTGATATCCAATTTTTCTTTATTTAAATCGTTTGATACCCTCATCACCTTACTCTTATCTATTTTCACTTTCAACTTTCTACCTTTACACACCCTCCCAAACTCGTCCACTAACCTTTGCAACTTTTCTTTAGAATCTCCCATAAGTACAGTATCATCAGCAAAAAGTAACTGTGTCAACTCCCATTTTGCATTTAATTCCCCATAATTTAATCCCACCCCTCTCCCTAACACCCTAGCATTTACTTCTTTTACAACTCCATCTATAAATATATTAAACAACCATGGTGACATTACACATCTCTGTCTAAGACCTACTTTTGCCGGGAAGTAGTCACCCTCTCTCCTACACACCCTAACCTGAGCCTCACTATCCTCATAAAAACTCTTTACAGCCTTCAGTACCTTACTACCTATTCCATACACTTGCAACATTTGCCACATTGCTCCCGTATCCACTCTATCATATGCCTTTTCTAAATCCATAAATGCAATGAAAACTTATCTACCTTTATCTAAATACTGTTCACATATATGCTTCACTGTAAACACTTGATCTACACATCCCCTACCCACTCTAAAGCCTCCTTGCTCATCTGCAATCCTACTCTCTGTCTTACCTTTAATTAATTCTTTCAATAATAACCCTGCCATATACTTTACCTTTCTTTCTTTCAACACGTCAGCCATCTCCCACCGAGGCAGGGTGGCCCAAAAGGAAAAACGAAAGTTTCTCCTTTTACATTTAGTAATATATATAGGAGAAAGGGTTACTAACCCCTTGCTCCCGGCATTTTTGTCGCCTCTTACGACACGCATGGCTTATAGAAGAAGAATTCTGTTCCACTTCCCCATGGAGATAAGAGGAAATAAGAACAAGAACTATTAACAAAATAGAAGAAAACCCAGAGGGGTGTGTATATATATATGTTTGTACATGAATGTGTAGTGTGATCTAACTGTAAGTAGAAGTAACAAGACACCTGAAATCTTGCATGTTTATGAGACAGAAAAAGACACCAGCAATCCTACCATCATGTAAAACAATTACAGGCTTTCGTTTTACACTCACTTGACAGGACGGTAGTACCTCCCTGGGCGGTTGCTGTCTACCAACCTACTACCTAGATTTCCATACATTTATTAACCCTTTTGGGGTTATGGTCGTACAAGTACGTTTTACGCACTGTGGTTATTGACGTACTAGTACTATGCCTATTCTAGCGCCCTCAAATCAAGCAGAAACAGGCTGTTAGGCCTACATGTGATAGAATGGGTCTGTGCGGTCAGTGTGCGCAGTATAAAAAAATTCCTGCACCACACAGTGCATAATGAGGAAAAAAAAACTGACCCTGTTTTTGGTTTAAAACAGCGACTTTGCAGTCTATTTTCTTATGGTATTTATGCTTGTATTCTCGTTTTCTTAGTCTCATTTTATAGAATAGATGATATATTACAGAAATAGAGATAATTTTGACTGGTTTCACGATGACAAGTACCTTGAAACTGAGTGCAAAGTAGCGAAAATGTTCGATCTTGGCCGATGTTCAAGAGTAAACAAATCACACCATGCGTCCAATACACATCAACTGGAGAGTCTAATATTCTTGCACAAGTGCGCTGATATTATTTATACCATTTTTACAATGATGCAGTTGTATACATAACAGTAAATCTTCTATTTTTTGTGAGAATAAAAATTCAAAATGGAAAGCAACAGTAATGTAAGAGGGGCCTGGAGACGTGACTAATGAACAGAGAAGATGTTATTTTAGTGCCAGGAATGTCTGCCTTGTTTATTATGGACCCTATTTTGAAATTGGCATCGTTTAAAATTTGTGTGAAATTGGCCAAATTGCCATTTTCTGACCACTATTTTGGGTAGTTGAAATTGGTAAATAGGCGGTTTCTTGTGCTCAATCGATAGAAGAAATGGAGTTCTAGCGAAATAGCTATAATTTTAGTAGACTGACACATTGGAATTTGCCGAAAATAGGGCTCAAAGTGGGCGAAATCGCCGATGCGTAAATGTCATGGATACCGCTAACTTCGCGAAAGCATAATTCCGTTAGTTTTTGATCAAATTTCATAATTTTTGTGGCGTTATGATCAGAAAAAGATTCTCTATCATTTCATAAGAAAAAATAATTTTTTTTTTTTTTTTGAAATTCGTGGACCCTGAGAACGAGTTTCAGAGAGACCCCTTGGACCCCCAAAGGGTTAAACAAAAATACCAACCACTGCAACACTATATCCCCCCTGCTTTTAACATTTCTGTCATGATTCCGTCAGTTCCAGCTGCTTTACCCCCTTTCTTTCTACGTAGTGCCTCACGCACCTCCCCCACACTCACATCCTGCTCTTCTTCGCTCCTAAACGATGTACCTCCCACCATCTACGCAATATCTCCAGCTCCCCATCTACTAACTCCACTACTCTGTTTTTAACTGGTCACAGACCGGGCTGCAGGGGAGTTGACCCCTAGAATTCTCTCCAGGTAAATTCTCTCCAGGTAATTCCCTAGGCTTTCTTAACTTGTTTATCTCACTCCAAAAATTTTTCTTGTTTTTAGCAAAATTTCTTGACAGAGCCTCTCCCATTCTTTCATCTGCTCTTCTTTTGCACTCTCTCACCACTCTCTTCACCTTTCTTTTACTCTTCATATACTCTGCTCTTCTATGAACACTTCTGTTTTGTAAAAACCTCTCATAAGCTACCTTTTTATCTTTTATCACACCCTTTACTTCTTCATTCCACCACTCACTCCTCTTTCCTCCTGCACCCACCCTCCCTTAAAACTATCCCAACTCTCTTCAACCCTCCCACCACTACTACTTGCACTAGCCCACCTTTCTGCCAATAGTTGCTTATATCTCACCCTAACTTCCTCCTCCCTTAGTTTATACACTTTTACCTCTCTCTTACTTGCTGTTGCCATTTTCTTTTTGTCCCACCTACCTTTTACTCTAACTGTAGCTACAACTAAATTATGATCCGATATATCTGTTGCCCCTCTATAAACATGTACATGCTGAAGCCTACCCATCAACCTTTTATCCACCAATACATAATCCAACAAACTACTTTCATTACGTGCTATATCATACCTTGTATACTTATTTATCTTCTTTTTCATAAAATATGTATTATTACCAAACCTCTTTCTACACATAGCTCTATTAATGGTTCCCCATTTACATTTACCCCTGGCACCCCAAATTTACCTACTACTACTTCCACAACATTTTTACCCACTTTAGCATTAAGATCCCCAACCACAAGTACTCTCTCATTTGGTTCAAAACTCCCCATGCACTCACTCAACATTTCCGAAAATCTCTCTCTCTCCTCTACACTTCTCTCTTCTCCAGGTACATAAACACTTACTATAACCCACTTTTCACATCCAACCTTTATTTTGCTCCACATAATCCTTGTATTTAAACATACTCCCTCTTTACCTGCCATAACTGATTATTCAACATTATTGCCACTCCTTCTTTAGCTTTAACTCTATTTGAAACTCCTGACCTAATCCCATTTATTTCTCCCCACTGAAACTCTCCTACCCCCTTCATCTTTGTCTCACTTAAAGCCAGGACATCCAGCTTCTTTTCATTCATAACATCTTCAATCATCTCTTTCTTATCATTCGTACAACATCCACGCACATTCAGACATCCCACTTTGACAGTTTTCTTCTTTTTCTTTTTAGTAAATCTATACAGGAAAAGGGGTTACTAGCTCATTGTTCCCAGCATTTTAGTTGACTTTTACAATACGCATGGCTTACGGAGAAAAGTTTCTTATTCCACTTCCCCATGGATATGAAAGGAAAAGCAATAAAAAACTATTAAGATAAAATTAAAGAAAACTCAGATGAGTGTGTATACATAAATGTGTATATGTATGTGTAGTGTGACCTAAGTGTAAGTAGAAGTAGCAAGACGTACCTGAAATCTTGCATGTTTGAGACAGAAAAAAAGACACCAGCAATCCTACCATCATGTAAAACAAATACAGGCTTTTGTTTTACACTCACTTGGCAGGACGGTAGTACCTCCCTGGGTGGTTGCTGTCTACCAACCTACTACTAGATCTTTCTTTCAACACGCCGGCCGTTTCCCACCGAGGCAGGGTGGCCCAAAAGGAAAAAGGAAAGTTTCTCCTTTTACATTTAGTAATATATGCAGGAGAAGGGGTTACTAGCCCCATGCTCCTGGCATTTTAGTCGCCTCTTACGACACACATGGCTTACGGTGGAAGAATTCTGTTCCACTTCCCCATGGAGAGAGGAAATAAGAACAAGAACTAATAAGAAAATAGAAGAAAATCCAGAGGGATGTGTATATATATGCTTGTACATGTGTAGCATGACCTAAGTGTTAGTAGAAGTAGCAAGATGTACCTGAAATCTTGCATGTTTATGAGACATAAAAAAGATACCAGCAATCCTACCATCATGTAAAACAATTACAGGCTTTCGTTTTACACTCACTTGGCGGGACGGTAGTACCTCCCTGGGTGGTTGCTGTCTACCAACCTACTACTAGATATTTCCATGTAATTCCATACAGTATATCTTTTAAAACATTGGTCATTTCCCACTAAAGTAGAGTTAACAAAAGAAGAAAAATGCATTTACTATCACTTATTCCATAGTTGTCATTCTCACATTGTACAGAAATTGCAGTTCAAATGATCCTCTAAACCACAACATCCCACTAACCCTTCAGAGTACCTCTAACCTTTAAATTGCAAGTTTAGCTAACCCATTTTCCTGAATCCCTTTATAGATGTCATCTGTTTTGTACTCCAACAGCATATCATATCCCAAGAAATACTTGTCTTCATTTATTGTCATTGACAAACTCATGTATGTCTACTGGATGCTCAAGGCCCTACTACTCAAAGCCTCCTATCAGTCTTGTTCAGATCCTTCCAGTGATGTACCTTACACCACCTTCCATCTACCCTGTATTTACACATCCTTTTGGTCAACTTATTCTGCTCCATCTTTTATTATGTTTGACCAAAGCATTTCCTCAATCCCTTTTCTACTCTCTTTAGTTTTGCCTTTCATACCATCACCTCAGTCTTTTAATTTTGTCACTTCTTATTTGCACATAATACTCACACCACACATTGCTCTCCAACACAACTTCTCCTCCACTGCCTCCAGCCTTCTCCTTGCTGCAACATTCAAGCATCATGCCTCACACCCATGCAAAATTAATGGCACCACTAGTCAAACAATTGTTGTTTGTCTTATATAGGAGGGCCCCACTTATACAGCAGGTTAGGTTCTAGGTTACTGCTGTAAAGCAAAAATTGCTGTAAAGTGAAACATGGCCTTTTTCACTTTCAAATGCATATAGAAGCCTGAAAAAATGTTTACACTATCATATATTAAGTGAGTAATAGAGCTAGGCCTAAATAATGCATATAAAGTACACACATTACTTACCTTAAAATATTTTTGTCCTGAGCTTATAGTGAGTGGTAAATATATATTATTGTAGGAAGTCTGAATATATAAAGATTGGGTATACGTAATTGAAAACCGCCGTATTAGCGAAACACTGTAAAATGAAGTGTTGTAAAGCGGGGCCCACATGTATATGACTATAACCTCTAATTAATTTCCTGTAATAGCTTAATAATTCCCTAAAATTGAGTTTTTAGGGAATTAACCCTTTGACTGTTTTGGTTGTATATACAGTGGACCCCCGGTTTTTGTGATTTTTTCGTTCCAGAATGCTGTTCAAGTGCCATTACCAAACGAATTTATTCCCATAAGGAATAATGTAAAGTACAGTGGTCCCCTGCCTATCGAGCACCCCAGAAATCATACAATTATGTAAGTATAATATTGTAAGTGCTTGTGGAAGTGTATTTTTGGGGGTCTAAAATAGACTAACCTACGTGACATTATTTCTTAAGGAAGTAAATTCGTTCGGTAATGGCACTTGAGCAGGCTTCTGGAATGAATTTTGCTCGTTAGGCGGGGGACCGTTGTAGACTAGTCCTTTTAGACCCCCAAAAATACACTTACAAAAGTATTTAAAAAAATACACTTACATAAAAGGGCGAGTTTGGAGCAGGACGAACACCGGGGGTCCACTGTATACGTCTTACGAGCCACTGTTTCGGACGTATATATACTCAAAAATTCTAGCGGCTTCAAATCAAGCGGGAGAAAGTTGGTAGGCCCATATATGAGAGAATGAGTCTGTGTGGTCAGTGTGCACTGTATAAAAAAATCCTGAAGCATGCAGTGCATAATGAGAAAAAAAAACTCCGACCGTGTTTTTGGATTAAAACGCCGACTTTGAGGTGTATTTTCGTGTAGTATTTATGGTTGTATTCTCTTTTTCGTGGTCTCATTTGATAGAATGGAAAATATATTACAGAAATAGAGATGATTTTGATTAGTTTCATGATGAAAACGACCTTGAAATTGAGCTCAAATTAGCAGAAATGTTTGATTTTTGCCAATGTTCAAGAGTAAACAAATCACGCCACGCGTCCAATACACGTCAACTGGTGAGTCTAATACAGTGGACCACCGCTATTCGAACGGCTCGGCAATAGAACATAATATCATTAGAACAAAAAAATCGATATCGCCATGCGAACAAAATATCACGATTCGAACAAGTGCGTCCGTGACCTGTCCGCCCAGGTGTGGAGAGCCAGTCCCACGTTGTTTACACACGAGAGAACAATACCTGCACGCTCATCCAGACATTTCACACTTAACCCTTTCGGGGTTTCGGCCGTACTAGTACGGCTTACGCGCCAGGGTTTTCCACGTACTAGTACGCATAAATTCTAGCGGCTTCAAATCGAGGGGGAGAGAGCTGGTAAGCCTGCATGTGATAGAATGGGTCTATGTGGTAAGTGTGCGCAGTAGGAAAAAAAATCTATGCACCCGCATTGCATTGTGGGAATGGTAATTCAGTGCACCTTTGTCGCCAAGCCATGCGGTAAGGAATACCTCTCTCCGGCAGTGTGAGTGGTAGGGAAGGCAGTGCGGGGGGTGGGGAAGACAGTGGGGTGGGTGGGGAAGACAGTGGGGTGGGTGGGGAAGACAGTGGGTGGGTGGGAAGACAGTGGGGGCAAGACAGTGGTGGGGTGGGCAAGACAGTGGGGAAAAGGCTGGCTGGCTGGCTAGCTAGTTGGCTGGCTAGCTAGCTGGCTCTGTCACACAGATACACATAAATACATAGTGTAAATAACCTAGGATAAATAGGGAGGGAGGCAGGCAGGGAGGGAGGGAGGCAGGCAGGCAGGCAGGGAGGCAGGCAGGCAGGGAGGGAGGCAGGCAGGCAGGCAGGCAGGGAGGGAGGCAGGCAGGCAGGCAGGCAGGCAGGCAGGCAGGAGGAGGGAGGGGGGAGGCAGGCAGGCAGGCAGGCAGGCAGGCAGGCAGGCAGGCAGGCAGGCAGGCAGGCAGGCGGGCAGGCAGGCAGGCAGGCGGGCAGGCGGGCAGGCAGGCAGGCCAGCCTGCCTGCCTGCCTGCCTGCCTGTTTGCCTGCCTGTCTGTCTGTCTGTCTGTGTCTGTCTGTCTGTCACATAGGTACACATAAATACAATTATACATAGTGTAAATTACCTAGGATAACCAAAAAATCCAGACTGGCAAATAATATGTATCAGGACTCAGATGTGACGCAGTGACTACTATTCCTCTCTCTGAGACAGAGAGACAAACAGATAGACAGACAGACAGACAGTGACAGACAAACAGATATAGACAGACAGATAAAACAGTGAAAACAAATAAAGCGAAGGCATTGTACCCTCATCAAATGTCAGCACTAATTAGTTTAGCGATAATAATAAGATAAGAGGACGCTCACCCCTCATCAAATGTCACTGCTGTAATTAGATTAGTGATAAGACTGACACACGTCTTATTATTATTATTATTGTATTCTCCCGTGTATCCTAGGTAATTTACACTGTATAATTCTATTTATGTGTTCATGTGAGATAGAGACAGTCAGTCAATCAGTCAGTCAGTCAGTCAGTCAATCAGTCAGTCAGTCAGTCAGTCAGCCACCCAGCCAGCCAGCCAGCCAGAGCCAGCCAGCCAGCCGGCCAGCCAGCCAGCCAGCCAGCCAGCCAGCCAGCCATCTGGTCAGCTAGCCAGCCAGCCAGTTGGTCAGCCAGTCGGCCAGCCAGTCAGCCAGCCAACTGGTCAGCGAGCCAGCCAGCCAACTGGTCAGCCAGCCAGCCAGCCAGCCAGCCGGCTGGCCATCCATCCAGCCAGCTGTTCAGCCAGCCAGCCTGCCAGCCAGCCAGCCAGCCAGCCAGCTGGTCAGCAAGCCAGCCAGCTGGTCAGCCAGCAGTTATTGTGTAGTATACAAGGAGTGTATATATACAAAATATGGTTTATATTGGTCTCACAGGACATAAAAGTTACTTGACAAAATAAAATGTTAAAAAATAAAAGAAAAAAGTATAAAAAAAAATAAACTATTACCGGGTGACAGGCAGTCGGCGATGTTGCGTAAGCGGTTCACTTTATAATAATAATAATAATAATAATAATAATAATAATAAAAATAAAAATAGTTTATTTAGACATGATACAATGCTGTTATTTAGACATGATACATAGTTCAGTCAACTTCAAGCCTCTATATCTCAGTAAGTATTGATCGCAATTTTTTTTTTACCCTATTAGATTTAGAAAAAAAAACTATCATTTCATAAGAAAAAAGAATTTTTTTGTTTTTTTTTGAAATTCTCGGACCCTGAGAACGAGTTTCGGAGAGGGTCTTGGGACCCCCAAAGGGTTAATTATGATTGTTTGGAGTTTGTTCATTAAGTGCGAGGCAGTGGTGGTAGAGGCAGTGAGAGGCAGTGGTGGTAGAGGCAGTGGTGAGAGGCAGTGGTAGTAGAGGCAGTGGTGGTAGAGGCAGTGGTGGTAGAGGCAGTGGTGAGAGTCAGTGGTAGTAGAGGCAGTGGTGGTAGAGGCAGTGGTTGAGGCAGTGAGAGGCAGTGGTGGTAGAGGCAGTGGTGGTAGAGGCAGTGGTGAGAGGCAGTGGTGGTAAAAGCAGTGGTGAGAGGCAGTGGTGTTAGAGTGCGAGGTGAGTAAACAAGATTAAATGAAGGTTCGGGAGTTTTGTAAACAAACCAGTTGTTGTTGCTGTTACCAGCCTGGACACGTATGATTTCTGTTCACTCCGTCAAGCCGACTGGAAGTGATCTAATGCAGTTAGCATTACAAACTTCGTTTTCTCTTATACTAACACGTCTGAAGGAGGAAAGAATGGGAATAAGTTTTCATAGCTAGACCAAGAATGCCCGCCACCACCGTCCTCCCCAGCCACCACATTTGTAATGACATATTTTATTCATTCTAGAGTGTATATCAGGTTTTTATGTTATTTATATTGTTTATTATGTCATATTAGATGAATTGTGATAAATAAATAAGCTGAGTTGATAATAGCTTCATAGTGAAGTACTATTTTGTCATGCCTCCTGACAGCAGGAACGGATTAATTGTATTTCCATTATTTCTTATGGGAAATATTAAATCGCATTTCGAACATTTCGTGTTAAGAACAAGCTTCTGGAACGGATTATGTTCGAATAGCGAGGGTCCACTGTATTCTTTCAAAAGTGCACTGATATTATTTATACCATTTTTACAATAATGCAGTAGTCTGTGTTACAAAAAGATTATTTATGTGTCTAGCTAAGTATACTCATAGAAGCGAGAGGAGAAAATCTGAGAAGTTAGAGATGAACTTCTTTCATGAATAGCCTGTGAAAGTTTTCCTCTTGTAGCAGTGAGTTGAATTATTGACAACTCTGACTATCTTTAGTATAAAAATTGCTTTTACTAGGTTTCTTGTAAATCACAATCAGGAGATAACCGGACAAAATTAGTAACTTAATATCTTTAATATTAAATTGTTTTAAAGAATTGACAAGTATTCTCTTTACTGAAGATGTAACAAGATTCTTCAGAACAACAATGGCCATAAGTTTACGTACAATTTTGGAACCTTTTAGTCAGCGACTTTTCCAAAGTCTTGAGATATAATTAATCTTATTTACATATAGTATATATATTTTCTTTAGAGATACCATTCTTGACCGAACTATGTGAATATAAATAAAAGACTAGATTGTACATCTGTTCTCTACTAATTCCTGGATTCAAGTGAGAAATTAACCTAGTTTATCGAGACATAACAAACGACAGACAAGCACACCGCTGAGACCTTCAATAGAATACTAATAGGAGTACTGACACTCCTGTCTTACTAAATATAAATCTTGATCGATTCAAATAAAGACTACTGTAACACTTAGAGAACTCTATTAGATCCGATTAAATAGCAAAGGAATCAACAACCTCAGTAGCTTTCAGAAACTCTCAGAACAGAAAAGACTATACAGTGGACCCTCGGTTAACGAATACCCTGGAAATCGTGCAGTTATGTAAGTATAATTTTGTAAGTTCTTGTGGAAGTGTATTTTTGGGGGTCTGAAATAGACTAACCTACGTGAAATTTTTCCTTAAGGGAGTAAATTCGTTCGGTAATGGCACTTGAGCAGACTTCAGGAGTGAAGTTTTTACGAAACTCGGGGGTCCACTGTACTTCATTGAAGCCTAGAGTAGCGAAAGAAAGGTTTCATCAAGCAACGGAACCGTCAGTTAGCCAAGACGTGAGTCTATACAAAGCTCCAGGAGGAGGAGACTATTCAAGGCTAGAGTTGGGCTGGAACTGCTTCAGACAACGCCTCTTAACCAGACGTCAATTCGGTATATGAACTCTACACGAGAAACCAATTGACTCAACTACCCTATGGTAGTTAGGACAGTAGTCCCAGACTTAAATCAATAATAGACAACCTACCTATATACATAACTAAAATTATAGGGACAGATAATACTAAAAAGCACAATAGCATTATTTTAGCTATTAATAATGATATCAGAAATATAGTATTAAGTGAATAGGAAATATACATATATCACACATATTCCTTGGGTCTCCTGGACAGGGACACAACAGTCTGCATAACAGTAAATCTTCTATTATTTGTGTGAATAAAATATCAAAATAGAAAGCAAGAGTAATATAAGAGGGGCCTAAAGACGTGAAAAATGAACAGAGAAAAATCTTATTTTAGTGCCAGAAATGTCTGCATTGTTTATTCTGGACCCTGTTTTGAAATTGACAACTTTTTTATTTTGCATGAAATTGGCCAAATTGTCAATTTCTGACCACTTTATTGGGTAGTTGAAATCGGTAAATTGGTGGTTTCTTCTACTCAATCCATAGAACAAATGGAGTTCTAAAGAAATAGCTATGGGTTTGGTCGACTGGAACAATGGAATTGGCCGAAAATAGGGCTCAAATTTGGCAAAATTGCCGATGCGTATATATCGCCGAGATCACTAATTTCGCGAGAGCATAATTCCATAAGTTTTCCATCAAATTTCATACTTTTGGTGTTATTGCCAGCGGGAAAAGATTCTCTATCATTTCATAAGAATTTTTTTTTTTTTTTTTTTGAAAATTTTGCGACAACAGGAGACACCTCAGGATTTGGAGTTGCGACAGTCAAAGGGTTAATAAGCTAATACAAAAGTTTTGTAAAAATGTTGCATATTATATGCTCCTTTGTATTTCTCTGATACCTGTAATTATTTTTTTTTTTTTGTCACACTGACTGTCTCCCTTCAGAGTAGGGTAACAGAAAAAGGGAAACACATTCACCATCATTCATTCAATAGCTGTATTACCAAAAGTGTGTAGACATCACAATTCAGATGACCCTCTGAGCTGCAACATTACCCACCCCCCCATCATCCTTCATAGTGCAGGCACTGTATGTCTCACCTCCAAGACTCAAGTTCAACTAATCAATAGGGCCACATAGAGCCCAGCTGGAATAAATCAGCCCTTATACTAATGCCCTTTTTCCACAGCTCACATGTTAATGATGGCTTGCTGTAAGTGGCAGCAGCTGTAACTCCCACATATCTCAGGACCCCAGTTGTCAACCTCTGGCTATACTGTAAACACCTATATTTACCTCTTCTACATAGATACTTCTTCAGTTGATTCTTGCATTGATGGACTTCTCGGAGCTTTACAGCTTTCTTCAAAATTTGTGATGGTCTTCATTGCTCTTTTATGATCCTTGTCCAGGATAACCATTCACTGTACATGATATTCACATGGTATGATCCTTGTCCAGGATAACCATTCACTGTACATGGTACACATGTGGTATGATCCTTGTCCAGGATAACCATTCACTGTACATGGTACACATGTGGTATGATCCTTGTCCAGGATAATCATTCATTGTATGTGGTACACACCTTGTATGATCCTTGTCCATGATAACTATCACTGTACATGGTACACACCTTGTATGATCCTTGTTCAGGATAACCATCACTGTACATGGTACACACCTTGTGACAGCTGTGCCCTGCCCTCACTGTCCTCTATCAGACTGCTGATAGTTTGGGAAGGTTCATCATTCGTTGGCACTGTTGTGTCAGGAGACACTTCTTGTAGTGTTGTTGGCACTGTTGTGTCAGGAGACACTTCTTGTAGTGTTGTTTACACTGTTGTGTCAGGAGACACTTCTTGTAGTGTTGTTTACACTGTTGTGTCAGGAGACACTTCTTGTAGTGTTGTTGGCACTGTTGTGTCAGGAGACACTTCTTGTTGTGTTGTTTACACTGTTGTGTCAGGAGACACTTCTTGTAGTGTTGTTTACACTGTTGTGTCAGGAGACACTTTTTGTAGTGTTGTTTACACTGTTGTGTCAGGAGACACTTCTTGTAGTGTTGTTTACACTGTTGTGTCAGGAGACACTTCTTGTAGTATTGTTTATACTGTTGTGTCAGTAGACACTTTTAGTGTTGCAGACACTGGTGTCAGGAGATACTACTTCTAGAGTTGTGGGCTTAACATCACCCTGGCTGTCAGTGGAATGAATGTCCATCAGGTCTCCTCCATACTTGAATCCTGCTAGTGTGATTCCAACTGGGTCTTTCTCTGGAATCCTAACTGCAGAATAAAATGTTTGGATTTGAAAAAATGATTTTACTTGCAGTAGTTTCCCAATGAGACTCCATGATTTCTGGATGTCTCCTCCAGCTGTTACATTCCAGCTGTAAACCGAGACTGTGTTTTGTGGGGTCGTAGTTGGTGCCAGCCCAGCAGGCAAGCATTGATAAATGTTTAAAAAAAACAACAAATTGAAGAATGAGACACTTGTGCAAATGTTGCACAAGTGTGTCATTCTTCAGGCAAGCATTGACATGAAAGTGATGGCAGGAAGGGAGTCTAGTAATGAGCAACAAGTTGTTGATGAACTTATGGAAGTGTGAGAGGTGAGTATGGTGTGAATGAAGTATGACTTATGGAAATGTGAGAGGTGAGTATGGTGTGAATGAAGTATGACTTCAGGTTAGCTCACCCTTGACACTTATACAGAAATGTATTATGAAATATGTTGATTTTGTCACTTATTATAGTGTCAGGGTTTATTATGTTTGAGCACTCACATAGAGAGCAACAACAGTGCACACACTGCTACTTATTACAGTCCCCTCATGTATTGTACTGTATAATGCACAGCTGAGAAATGGGAAATCACATATTGTATTTTAATTAAATTTTTGGTTATTTAAAGATCTCTAATTCGTCTTTTTTGCTTTTTTTATATTTGCAGATTGTTTTAAGTTCAGCTACATTACAAGTCTTGACATTGAGACGCCAGTGAAAGACCGTGCAGTTGTAGCCGTAGAGGAGGATGGCTTCTTGGGCTTCCTCATCAAGTGTTCTCTGCCAGATCTTCTTAGCTCTGGCCTTTGTTATCGTCTTGATAATTCCAGGTGTAATTTTTGTATCTTGTGGTGTGTGTGTGTGTGTGTGGGTGTTTGTGGATGGGTGGGTGGGTGTTTGCATTTGTGCATACATATGTACTCATTACAAAATAACATTCAAAGTCACAACAAATGCTCTTCTATTTCTTGCACAGTAATAGGTATATCTTCCAGGATGTAATTTAAATAGTGACACATTTTGGAAACAAATATTGTATCTTTCATATTCAGTTACTAAGTAATGAATGTTATTCACATAAGATTATCGGTGATATTAAATTTGCTAGGCTGCTTAGATTCCAGATACTACTATATGAGACTGAGTTAAGAGAGTAACTGGAATTTTGTCCAGAAATGACGTAAAGGCCAGGAGATAAAAATACCTTTCTCATTTAGGGTTTTTGGTTCTTGCCAAGAAGCCAAAGGCTCCTTCTTTCTTCCCTGACATTTCTCAACACTCCTTGATATTCATTGTAGACCTGAAGGGTCCTGTAGCCTAAAGTTTTTTTTGTCTTATGTAGATTATAATGTATCTTTCTCACCTACATCCAGGGAGTACAGATTGAGGGACTTAATGCATTCCTAGTAATTTAGATTTTTCACAAAATTTATGCGAGCAGTTAAGGTTTGCTGTGCATTCTCTAGATTTTCAGTTTCGCCTGCTTTTAATAGAGCTGTTAAAGCACAGCAGTACTCCAGCCTTAAGAAAACAAGTGAATTGATGAGTATCATTATTAACTTAGCATATCTTGTGGGATTTTTGAATGTGCGTGGATGTAGTGCGAATGATAAGAAAGAGAAGATTGTGGATGTTATGAATGAAAAGAAGCTGGATATCCTGGCTCTAAGTGAAACAAAGCTGAAGGGGGTAGGAGAGTTTCAGTGGGGAAAAATACTGTAAATTGGATTAGGTCAGGGGTTTCTAATAGAGTTAGGGCTAAGGAAGGAGTAGCAATAATGTGAAGGATAAGTTATGGCAGGAAAAGAGGGAATATAAATGTATAAATTCAGGATTATATGGAGTAAAATAAGGGTTGGATGTGAGAAGTAGGTTATATTAAGTGTTTATGCACCTGGAGAAGAGAGAAGTGTAGAGGAGAGAGAGAGAAATTTTGGAAAATGTCGAGTGAGTGCATGTGGAGTTTTCAACTAAGTGAGAGAGTACTTGTGGTTGGGGATCTCAATGCTAAAGTGGATAAAAATGTTGTGGAGGGAGTAGTAGGTAACTTTGGGGTGCCAGGGGTAAATGAAAATGGGGCCTTTAATTGAACTGTGTAGAAAGAGGTTTGGTAATAAATACAGTGGACCCCCGGCTAACGTTCATTCCAGATAACGTTTTTTTCGGCTAAAGGTTGCTTTTTACGTTCAAATTTTTTTCGGCTAGCGTTATTTACTCAGCTAACGTTACGTACCAGACCTGTCTGCCCGCTCTGGGCTTGCGCACCTCCTCCCAGGACGCCAGTCCAGCATTGTTTACACTTGAGTGAACAATACCCAGCGCGCTCTTTCAAGCATTCACAATACATTTGGTGTCTTTTTTGGTGATTTAGTGACTGTCACTGTGAAATAAGTCACCATGGGTCCAAAGAAGCTTCCTAGTGGCACCTCTGTGCTAAAGAGAGTGAGGAACACCATCGAAAGGAAGAAGGAGATTGTTGAAAAATATGAGAGTGGCGTACGTGTGGGTGAGCTTGTCAGGATGTACAACAAAAACACAGTTTAGCAGGCATGCAGGGAGTGTAGCAGTCATGCAAGGAGTGTAGCAGGCATGCAGGGAGTGTAGCAGGCATGCAAGGAGTGTTGCAGGCATGCAGGGAATGTAGCAGGCATACAGGGAGTGTAGCAGGCATGCATGGAGTGTAGCAGGCATGCAGGGAGTGTAGCAGGCATGCAGGGAGTGTAGCAGGCATGCAAGGGGGGTAGCAGGCATGCAGGGAGTGTAGCAGGCATGCAAGGAGTGTAGCAGGCATGCAGGGAGTGTAGCAGGCATGCAAGGAGTGTTGCAGGCATGCAGGGAATGTAGCAGGCATACAGGAGTGTAGCAGGCATGCAGGAGTGTAGCAGGCATGCAAGGAGTGTAGCAGCAAGGCAGGCATGCAGGAGTGTAGCAGGCATGCAGGGAGTGTAGAAGGCAAGCAAGGAGTGTAACAGGCATGCAAGGAGTGTAGCAGGCATGCAGGGAGTGTAGCAGGCATGCAGGGAGTGTAGAAGGCAAGCAAGGAGTGTAACAGGCATGCAAGGAGTGTAGCAGGCATGCAGGGAATGTAGCAGGCAAGCAGGGAGTGTAGCAGACATGCAGGGAGTGTTGCAGGCATGCAGGGAATGTAGCAGGCATACAGGGAGTGTAGCAGGCATGCAAGGAGTGTAGCAGGCATGCAGGGAGTGTAACAGGCATGAAAGGAGTGTAGCAAGCATACAGGGAGTGTAGCAGTAGTGCAGGGAGTGAGGATTTCCCTTCCAAACACTAAGCCCTGCCCCTGTCCTCCCTATCTTCCAGATGCCAGCAAGTCTCTTCAATAAAGGTAAGTAAATGTTATTTTAAATGTTTATTTCATTATTTATTTATAAATTTTAAATTGTATGTAGTATTTATGTGTGTTTTCTGTATGTAAAACTATAGTTATTCTTTAAATTTTTTTTTTTTTTTGTGAATATTTTTGGATATCAGGAACGGATTAATTGTATTTACATTATTTCTTATGGGAAATAAGGCTTCGGATAACGTTTTTTTCGGCTAAAGCTCTAGCTCCTGGAACGGATTAAGAACGTTAGACGAGGGTCCACTGTAATACATATTTTATGAAAAGAGGATAAATAAGTATACAAGATATGATATAGCATGTAATGAAAGTAGTTTGTTAGATTATGTATTGGTGGATAAAAGGCTGATGGTTAGGCTTCAAGATGTGCATGTTTATAGAGGGGCAACGGATATATCAGATCATTTTTAGTTGTAGCTACAGTTAGAGTAAGAGGTAGATGGGACAAAAGAAAAATGGCAACATCAAGAGAGAGGTAAAAGTTTATAAACTAAGGGAGGAGGAAATTAGGTTGAGATATAAGCAACTATTGACAGAAAGGTGAGCTAGTGCAAGTATGGGTAGTGGGGGGGGGGGGGTTGAAGAATGTGGGGCAGAAGTTTGTGGCTATAGGAGTGTGGGTGCAGGAGGAAAGAGGTAAAGGGTGCGATAAAAAAGGAAAAGGTAGCTTATGAGAGGTTTTTACAAAGCAGAAGTGATATAAGAAGGGCAGAGCATATGGAGAGTAAAGGAAAGGTGAAGAGAGTGGTGAGAGAGTGCAAAAGAAGAGCAAATGATAGAGTAGAAGAGACACTGTCAACAAATTTTGCTGAGAATAAGAAAAAAAATTTGGAGTGAGATAAACAGGTTAAGAAAGCCTAGGGAATGAATGGATTTGTCAGAGTAGGGGAGTTAGTAGATGGGTAGCTAGAGGTATTGGGTAGATGTTGGGAATATTTTGAGGAACGTTTAAATGTTGATGAAGAAAGGGAAGCAGTAATTACATGCACTTGCCAGGGAGGTATAACATCTTTTAGGAATGAAGAACAGCAGGATGTAAGTGTGGGGGAAGGTGCGTGAGGCATTACGTAGAATGAAAGGGGGTAAAGCAGCTGGAACTGACGGGATCGTCACAGAAATGTTAAAAGCAGGGGGAGGGGGATATAGTGTTGGAGTGATTGATATTTTTGTTTAACCCTTTGAGGGTCGCGAGGCCCTCTCCCAAGCTCGTTCTCAGGGTCGCAAATTTTTTGGAAAATATTTTTTTTATGAAATGATAGAGAACTTTTTCCGATCATAACGCCATCAAAATTATGAAATTTGATGGAAAACTAATGGAATTATGCTCTCACAAAGTTAGCGGTATTGATGACATTTACGCATCGGCGATTTCGCCCTTTTTGAGCCCTATTTTCGGCAAATTCCAATGTTTCAGTCTACTAAAATTATAGCTATTTTGCTAGAATTCCATTTGTTCTATCAATTGTGTATAAGAAACTGCCAGTTTACCGATTTCAACTACCCAATAAGGTGGTCAGAAATTGGCAATTTGGCCATTTTCACACAAATTTTAAAAGATGCCAATTTCAAAATAGGGTCCAGAATAAACAAGACAGACATTCCTGGCACTCAAATAACATTTTATCTGTTCATTAGTCACGTCTCCAGGCCCCTCTTACATTACTTTTGCATTCCATTTTGAATTTTTATTCTCACAAAAAATAGAAGATTTACTGTTATGTATACAACTGCATCATTGTAAAAATGGTATAAATAATATCAGCGCACTTGTGCAAGAATATTAGACTACCCAGTTGATGTGTATTGGACGCATAGCGTCATTTGTTTACTCTTGAACATCGTCAAAATTCGAACATTTTCGCTACTTTGCGCTCAGTTTCAAGGTACGTACTTGTCATCGTGAAACCAGTCAAAATTATCTCTATTTCTGTAATATATCATCCATTCTATCAAATGAGACTAAGAAAATACAAGCATAAATACTATACGAAAATAGACTGCAAAGTCGCTGTTTTGAACCAAAAACACTGTCAGATTTTTTTTTTCTTCATTATGCACTGTGTGGTGCAGGATTTTTTTAATCTGCGCACACTGATCGCACAGACCCATTCTCTCACATCTAGGCCTACCAGCCGGTTTCCACTTGATTTAACCCATTAACTGTCCAAACGTATATACAGTGGTACCTCGTTTAACGATATTTTTTCATTCCAGAATGCTGTTCAAGTGCCATTACCAAACGAATTTATTCCCATAAGGAATAATGTAAAATAGACTAGTCCTTTTAGACCCCCAAAAATACACTTACAAAAGCATTTAAAAAAATAAACTTACATAAAAGGGTGAGTTTGGGGACCATCGTTAACCGAGGTACCACTATATGTTTTTACCGCTAGCGCTCCGACCTTGATTTTCCCCATAAAAAAGCATGTAAAAAAAAAGTATATATACGTTCGGAGCGCTAGCAGTAAAAACGTATATATACGTTTGGACAGTTAATGGGTTAAGGGTGCTAGAATTTAGGCTTACTAGTACGACGAAAACCCTGGCGCGTAAGCCGTGCTAGTATGGCCGAAACCCTCAAAGGGTTAATAAATGTATGAAAGAGGGGAAGGTACCTACAATGAGACATGCAACTTACAACTAGTACTTACAAAAAGTGCATTTATATTTTTTATAACATATTATATTGAGAATTCAGGTAATTCAGCTCTTTGAAGTCTTTAGGGTGGCCTGACCTAAGACCTCATAGCAAATTCTGAATAATTCAATATAATTAGGTATTCATGTTATTTAATTACTACAATACATGCTGGGCTCCATAGCCCCCATAACAAGTCCATAATACCCCATAACAAGTCCATAATACCCCATAACACCCCCACCTCCAGACGGAGTCTCACGAAAGCTAGCTGTGTCCCGCAGGATACGGCTAGGGAAAAATAAGGTCTTAGCCTGAAGGTGGTAGTAACACTACTAGAGGTTTTACATATACCCCAGCACCATAATTACACTTCACTGTACAGTTATACAACAAGGTGACATACAACATGGCAATCTACAAATTCTCATGGCTCCACTGAACCTTCCCAGAATAAACATGCGATTCCGCCCTTACCATACACCATACAAAACCCATGAATGGAACAATACTAGAACAGAGTGCAGAGGTTATTAGAAAAACAGTTCAACCACATCCACATACTGAAGGGGTGTAACCATTAACTACTTTAGTGGTTACTAACATAATACATTTTTACAATGCAAGGACTACACACAAAGCCCACTGTGAAAGCCAGCACCGACAGGCCTGTGCCTCATCTGCGGTAAATCCAGCAGGCAACTGGTACTCCAGGATGGCATCTTCCTGATCAGGATTATTTTTTAATTTAATTCATGTAAGCGCTACCATTTGGGTTATTCAGCCAATACTTTGTGAGGTTGATCCTCCGCTGCTGAGCGCAGACAGACACGCCATGTACTTACCTATCTTGATCAGGAGATGAGAGTGAGCCAAACCCAGGCAGTCAGGTATCCTAGGCAGAAATCAAAAACATGTCAAGGTGTCTCTTACGTGGTGGCCGAACCAAAAAGTGAGACTCTCCAGTCAACACCCAAAATCCTTAAATGGTCAGGCACGTACCCCCATCTTCCGAGGACCTCAACTCCATACAGATCCTCCAACCTTATAAGGAGGAACTGCTATAGTACATGGAGGAGATACACGGGACCACTCAGGCAACCGTTGGACCGTTTCGTACTTAGAGCACACCAAGACACAAAC
>WNWK01019121.1:0-38466 GCA_009830355.1 Cherax destructor
GGTATAGCAGTGTATATGTACCAGTGCCTCATACAGGTAGGGCAGTGTATGTGTACCAGTGCCTCATACAGGTAGGGCAGTGTATGTGTACCAGTGCCTCATACAGGTAGGGCAGTGTATGTGTACCAGTGCCTCATACAGGTAGGACAGTGTATGTGTACCAGTGCCTCATACAGGTAGGGCATTGAATGTGTACTAGTGCCTCATACAGTTAGGGCAGTGAGTGTGTACCAGTTCCTCATACAGGTAGAACAGTGTATGTGTACCAGTGCCTAATACAGGTAGGGAAGTGAATGTGTACCATCGCCTCATACAGGTTGAACAGTGTATGTGTACCAGTGCCTCATACAGGTAGTTCAGTGAATGTGTACCAGTGCCTCATACAGGTAGAACAGTGTATGTGTACCAGTGCCTCATACAGGTAGAACAGTGTATGTGTACCAGTGCCTCATACAGGTAGTTCAGTGAATGTGTACCAGTGCCTTATACAGGTAGAACAGTGTATGTGTACCAGTGCCTCATACAGGTAGAACAGTGTATGTGTACCAGTGGCTCATACAGGTAGTACAGTGTATGTGTACCAGTGCTTCATACAGGTAGTTCAGTGAATGTGTACCAGTGGCTCATACAGGTAGTACAGTGTATGTGTACCAGTGCCTCATACATGTAGTTCAGTGAATGTGTACCAGTGCCTCATACAGGTAGAACAGTGTATGTGTACCAGTGGCTCATACATGTAGAACAGTGTATGTGTACCAGTGGCTCATGCAGGTAGAACAGTGTATGTGTACCAGTGCGGACACTGAGATTTATGCAAGTACCAAGAAGATCACTACAAACAGACAATTATGTATTACGATCCATCTAGGCAGTGATGGCCCTCAGAGTACGTCCAGCCTCACAAGGAATCCTTGAAGTATTAGGAAACAATGTTGCAAATAACTGATAGCGGGGGAGGAGGAACCAGCAGAGTGTCAATAAGAATCTTCTATCCAGTGTAAACAACCGTCTAGAACCCAGTGTCAACAACCGTATAGTACCAAGTGCCAACAACGATTATCTAAGCCTCAGTGCCAACGAAAAACACTCAGGCTGCAAGCAGCAGCCTACAGCGCATTTCAGCACAACTTATGCAGTAACGGGTGTAAGGGAGGTGTCAGGACAAGTTATGCAGTAACGGATGTAAGGGAGGGTGTCAGCACAAGTTATGCAGTAACGGGTGTAAGGGAGGTGTCAGGACAAGTTATGCAGTAACGGGTGTAAGGGTGGGTGTCAGCACAAGTTATGCAGTAACGGGTGTAAGGGAGGGTGTCAGCACAAGTTATGCAGTAACGGGTGTAAGGGAGGATGTCAGCACAAGTTATGCAGTAACGTGTGTAAGGGTGGGTGTCAGCCCAAGTTATGCAGTAACGGGTGTAAGGGAGGGTGTCAGCACAAGTTATGCAGTAACGTGTGTAAGGGTGGGTGTCAGCCCAAGTTATGCAGTAACGGGTGTAAGGGTGGGTGTCAGGACAAGTTATGCAGTAACGGGTGTAAGGGTGGGTGTCAGCACAAGTTATGCAGTAACGGGTGTAAGGGTGGGTGTCAGCACAAGTTATGCAGTAACGGGTGTAAGGGAGGGTGTCAACAAGTAACATCCGTCGCTCTGCATCAGCAAAGATCAAGCAGTTTCGACTCTGAGAGAGGATTGTGTCAACAAGAAGCATCCATCGTTGTGTGTCAGCAAAGAGCACACTGTGGCGGCTGTAAGGGAAGACAGTACAGTGATGTACATATACTGAGAGTGTTCAGTAATGACTGTCACTCCACGAGAAGCACCTGTCAACAGATGTAGACGGAAACTACACGTACCTGGAATAAGAAATCAGAAGATGGAAGTATTACTGGTGATAGTACTAGTCGTGTTGATGGCGATGGCATCAACTGCTACTATCATCCAACCTTCAGACTCTGGACAACATAGTAAGCTCTTCACCCATTTCAGTTATATTGAAATATTTTGATTGTAATGTAATGTAATGTAATGATTTGGATTGTAAACACTTCCATTGGAATGAATTAATAATTGATAGCGCCCTCAACTTACACAATAAGTGGCCTGGGATCGCTCCCCGGCACAAATGAAACGTTATGCAGGTTTCTCCACATATGCTGCCCTGTTCACTTAGCAGTAAGTAGGTACCTGGGTGTTAGTAGACTTGACTGTTGCAGGTTGCATCCTGGGGGAAGGATACAAAGATCCCAACTTAAATAAGAGAGAGAGAGAGAGAGAGAGAGAGAGAGAGAGAGAGAGAGAGAGAGAGAGAGAGAGAGAGAGAGAGAGAGAGAGAAGAGAGAGAGAGAGAGAAAGAGATAAATGAAGAGTAGTAATAAGTGAAGTTGAGAAGACTGTACCACTTCATTAAATCCTGCGTTATTAAGACACCAAGAATATATTATCTTAATATTTACAGTGTAGTACGTTCTATTATAATCAGTTCGATGGTACTAAGTTACATTACAACCAGTTCAGATTTTAAATACCAATATTAAGCTAAGTGCAATGTTGAGAAGTATGTAGAGTTTTTAAGGCAAGTTGACAAGACCCGGGCAGCTGTGAGGGTCATCAATGTCACGATCACTTCAACACAGCAGCTGCGAGGGTCATCAATGTCACGCTCACTTCAACACAGCAGCTGCGAGGGTCATCAATGTCACGATCACTTCAACACAGCAGCTGCGAGGGTCATCAATGTCACGATCACTTCAACACAGCAGCTGCGAGGGTCATCAATGTCACGATCACTTCAACATAGCAGCTGCGAGGGTCATCAATGTCACGATCACTTCAACATAGCAGCTACGAGGGTCATCAGTGTCACGCTCACTTCAACACAGCAGCTGCGAGGGTCATCAATGTCACGATCACTTCAACACAGCAGCTGCGAGGGTCATCAATGTCACGATCACTTCAACACAGCAGCTGCAAGTCTCATCATTGTCACGATCACTTCAACATAGCAGCTGCGAGGTTCATCAATGTCACGATCACTTCAACACAGCAGCTGCAAGTCTCATCATTGTCACGATCACTTCAACATAGCAGCTGCGAGGTTCATCAATGTCACGATCACTTCAACACAGCAGCTGCGAGGGTCATCAATGTCACGATCACTTCAACATAGCAGCTGCGAGGGTCATCAATGTCACGATCACTTCAACACCGCAGCTCGAGGGTCATCAATGTCATACACTCAACTGCGGGAGTCATCAGTACGACCAAGCACATGCAGGGTCATCAATGCACACACTCACACAGTCGATCATCAACACACACTCCAGCATCAGGTCATCATTCAATCACTCAGGGCATGCAGGTCATCAACACGCACTCAGGCATCAGGTCATCAATTACGACACTAACAGCACGAGGGTCATCAATCACGACACTTCAACACAGCGCGGGTCATCAATGTAACGATCACTTAAACACAGCAGCTGCGAGGTCATCAATGTAACGATCACTTCAACACAGCAGCTGCAGGTCATCAATGTCACGATCACTTCAACACAGCAGCTGCAGTCATCATTGTCACGATCACTCAACAAGCAGCTGCGAGGTTCATCAATGTCACGATCACTTCAACACAGCAGCTGCAAGTCTCATCATTGTCACGATCACTTCAACATAGCAGCTGCGAGGTTCATCAATGTCACGATCACTTCAACACAGCAGCTGCGAGGGTCATCAATGTCACGATCACTCAACACAGCAGCTGCGAGGGTCATCAATGTCACGATCACTTCAACACAGCAGGCTCGGTCAATGCGATCATTCAACAAGCAGCTGCGGTCTCAATGATCCTTCAAAAGCAGCTGCGAGGTCATCAATGTCACGATCACTTCAACAAGCGCTCAGGGTCATCAGACGATCACCAACAACAGCTGCGGGTCATCAATGTCACGATCACTTCAACAAGCAGCCAGGTCATCAATGTCACGATCACTTCAACAACAGCGCGAGGTCTCAATGTCGATCACTCAACAGCAGCTCGAGGTCATAATCACGATCCTTCAACAAGCAGCGCGGTCATAATGTCACGATACTTAACCAGCAGCTGGAGTCATCAATGTCACATCACTTCAACAGAGCGCGAGTCATCAATTCACGATCACTTCAACAAGCAGCTGCGAGGTCATCAATGTCACGATCACTTCAACATGAGCTGCGAGGGTATCAATGTCGATCATTCAACAGCAGCTGCGGGGTCATCAATGTACGTCCTTAACCAGCACTGCGGTCTAATGTCCATCACTTAACAAGCATGCGGGGTCATCAAGTAGATCACTAACAAGCAGCTGCGGGTCATCAATGTACGATCCTTCAACAAGCAGCTGCGGTCATCAATGTCATTTCAACACACACGGGTCATCATGTCACATCACTTCAACAAGCAGCTGCGGGTCATCAATGTCACGATCACTAACACACAGCGCAGTCATCAATGTACGATCCTTCAACAAGCGCCGTCATCAATGTACGATCACTCAACAAGCGCTGCGAGGTCATCAATGTCACGTCACTCAACACACAGCGCGAGGTCATCAATGTCACGATCACTTCACAGCAGCTGCGAGGTCATCAATGTCCGATCACTCAACAAGCAGCTGCGGGTCATAATGTACGATCACTTCAACAAGCGCCGGTCACAAGCGTACTCACCGCGGTCTCAGTCGATCACTTCAACACAGCGCGAGGTCTAATGTCAGATCCTTAACAAGCCTGAGGTCATCAAGTACGATCTTCAACACGCGCCGGGGTCATCAATGTCACGATCCTTCAACAAGCAGCTGGTCTCAATGTCGATCATTCACATAGCGCTGCGGGTCATCAATGTCACGATCCTTCAACAAGCAGCTGGTCATCAATGTCGATCACTAACAGCAGCTGCAGGTCATCAATGTACGATCACTTCAACAAGCAGCTGCGGTCTCAATGTCACGATCCTTCAACAGCGCTGCGTCTCAATGTCACGATCACTTCAACATACAGCTGCGAGGTCATCAAGTCACGTACAACAGACGCGGTCAATGTCGATCTTCAACAGCAGCTGCGGTCATCATGCGTACTCAACAGCAGCTGCGATCAATGTCATCACTCAACACAGCTGGGTCATCCGATCTAACTACAGCTGCGGTAAGTCCATACTAACACCGTCATCAATGCTACTCAGCCAGGGTCATCAATGTCACGATCACTTCAACACAGCAGCTGCGAGGGTCATCAATGTCACGATCACTTCAACACAGCAGCTGCGAGGGTCATCAATGTCACGATCACTTCAACACAGCAGCTGCGAGGGTCATCAATGTCACGATCACTTCAACATAGCAGCTGCGAGGTTCATCAATGTCACGATCACTTCAACACAGCAGCTGCGAGGGTCATCAATGTCACGATCACTTCAACATAGCAGCTGCGAGGGTCATCAATGTCACGATCACTTCAACACAGCAGCTGCGAGGGTCATCAATGTCACGATCACTTCAACACAGCAGCTGCGAGGGTCATCAATGTCACGATCACTTCAACACAGCAGCTGCGAGGGTCATCAATGTCACGATCACTTCAACACAGCAGCTGCAAGGGTCATCAATGTAACGATCACTTCAACACAGCAGCTGCGAGGGTCATCAATGTCACGATCACTTCAACACAGCAGCTGCAAGGGTCATCAATGTCACGATCACTTCAACATAACAGCTGCGAGGGTCATCAATGTCACGATCACTTCAACACAGCAGCTGCGAGGGTCATCAATGTCACGATCACTTCAACATAGCAGCTGCGAGGGTCATCAATGTCACGATCACTTCAACACAGCAGCTGCGAGGGTCATCAATGTCACGATCACTTCAACATAGCAGCTGCGAGGGTCATCAATGTCACGATCACTTCAACATAGCAGCTGCGAGGGTCATCAATGTCACGATCACTTCAACACATTTTTATTCTTATTATTTGAAAAAATATATTTTTTTAAGTCCTACGTCCAGAAGTTATCAGCGCCAAGAATTATGTTGAGCTAAACATTCTCTAAACATGCATATATACATACATACATGCATACATATATACATACATGCTCATATGTTCACATACATATATGAACACATTCACCTCCTCCATACTCCCTCGCTTCAATCTGATATCCAGTCTTTCATTACCTAAATTCTTCGCTGCCCTCATCAACTTACTCTTTCTTATGTTCACTTTTAATTTCTTTTGGTTACATATTCTTCCTAATTCGCCCTCCAGCCTTCGCAACTTCTGTGTAGAATCTTTCAAAAGCACAGTGTCATCAGCAAAAAACAACTGTGACAACTCCCACTTTGAGTTAGGTTTTTGATCGTCTAGTCCCGCACCTCTCACCACCACCCCTACTTTCCTTCCTCGTCTAGTCCCGAACCTCTCACCACCACCCCTACTTTCCCTCCTCGTCTAGTCCCGCACCTCTCACCACCACCCCAACTTTCCTTCCTCGTCTAGTCCCGCACCTCTCACCACCACCCCTACTTTCCCTCCTCGTCTAGTCCCGCACCTCTCACCACCACCCCTACTTTCCCTCCTCGTCTAGTCCCGCACCTCTCACCATCACCCCTACTTTCCCTCCTCTTCCAGCCTTATAAAGACTTTCTTTTTATTTTTAGTAATTTATACAGGAGAAGAGGTTAAGAGCCTTGCTTCCGGCGTTTTAATCGCCTTTAACCACACGCATGAAATACCGAGGAAACATTCTTTTCCACTTCCCCGTGGAGTTGAAAGAAATATATATAACAAGAACTATCAAGAAAATAGAGAAAAACTTAGAAGAATGTTTATATACATGCAAGTATGTCCATGTGTAGTGTGACTTAAGTCTCAGTAGAATTAGCAAGAAGAAGCTGTTATCTTGCTTGTTTATGATACAGAAAGAAAAGACACCAGCAATCTTACCATTATGTAAAATATTTACAGGTTTTCGTTTCACACTCATTTGGCAGTACGGTAGTATCTCCTTGGGCTACCACCCAGCCTACCTATATATATATATATATATATATATATATATATATATATATATATATATATATATATATATATATATATATATATATATATATATATATATATATATATATATATATATATATATATATATATATTTATATATATATATATATATATATATATATATATATATAAGTATGAAAGTTTGGCACGCACTTATATTTATGTGGATTGCATCCACTCTAAGCTCTTGTATTGTAAACTCCAACATCTTCGTTCCTATACTGTAGTCTTCCAGCTTTACTGTAGTCTTCCAGCTTTACTGTAGTCTTCCAGCTTTACTGTAGTCTTCCAGCTTTACTGTAGTCTTCCAGCTTTACTGTAGTCTTCCAGCTTTACTCTAGTCTTTCAGCTTTACTGTTGTTTTCCAGCTTTACTGTAGTCTTCCAGCTTTACTGTAGTCTTCCAGCTTTACATTAGTCTTCCAGCTTTACTGTAGTCTTCCAGCTTTACTGTAGTCTTCCAGCTTTACTGTAGTCTTCCAGCTTTACTCTAGTCTTTCAGCTTTACTGTTGTCTTCCAGCTTTACTGTAGTCTTCCAGATTTACTGTAGTCTTCCAGCTTTACTGTAGTCTTCCAGCTTTACATTAGTCTTCCAGCTTTACTGTAGTCTTCCAGCTTTACTGTAGTCTTCCAGCTTTACTGTTGTCTTCCAGCTTTACTGTAGTCTTCCAGCTTTACTATAGTCTTCCAGCTTTACTGTAGTCTTCCAGCTTTACTGTAGTCTTCGAGCTTTACTCTAGTCTTTCAGCTTTACTGTTGTCTTCCAGCTTTACTGTAGTCTTCCAGCTTTACTGTAGTCTTCCAGCTTTACATTAGTCTTGAAGCTTTACTGTAGTCTTCCAGCTTTACTGTAGTCTTCCAGCTTTACTGTAATCTTCCAACTTTACTGTAGTCTTCCAGCTTTACTGTAGTCTTCCAGCTTTACTGTAGTCTTCCAGCTTTACTGTAGTCTTCCAGCTTTACTGTAGTCTTCTAGCTTTACTGTAGTCTTCCAGCTTTACTATAGTCTTCCAGCTTTACTGTAGTCTTCCAGCTTTACTGTAGTCTTCCAGCTTTACTGTAGTCTTCCAGCTTTACTGTAGTCTTCCAGCTTTACTGTAGTCTTCCAGCTTTACTGTAGTCTTCCAGCTTTACTGTAGTCTTCCAGATTTATTATAGTCTTCCAGCTTTACTGTAGTCTTCCATCTTTACTCTAGTCTTCCAGCTTTACTGTAGTCTTCCAGCTTTATTGTAGTCTTTCAGCTTTACTGTAGTCTGTCAGCTTTACTGTAGTCTTCCAGCTTTACTGTAGTCTTCCAGCTTTACTGTAGTCTTCCAGCTTTACTGTAGTCTTCCAGCTTTACTCTAGTCTTCCAGCTTTACTCTAGTCTTCTAACTTTATTGTAGTCTTTTAGCTTTACTGTAATCTTCCAGCTTTACTATTGTTTTCCAGCTTTACTGTTGTCTTCCAGCTTTGCTGTAGTCTTCCAGCTTTACTGTAGTCTTCCAGCTTTACTGTTGTCTTCCAGCTTTACTGTAGTCTTTAAGCTTTACTGTAGTCTTCCAGCTTTAATGTAGTCTTCCAGCTTTACTATTGTTTTCCAGCTTTACTGTTGTCTTCCAGCTTTACTGTAGTCTTCAAGCTTTACTGTAGTCTTCCAGCTTTACTGTAGTCTTCTAACTTTACTTTAGTCTTCCAGCTTTACTGTTCTCGTCCAGCTTTACTGTAGGCTCACAGCTTTACTGTAGTCTTCCAGCTTTACTGTAGTCTTCCAGCTTTACTGTTGTCTTCCAACTTTACTGTTGTCTTCCAGCTTTACTGTAGTCTTTCAGCTTTACTGTAGTCTTCCAGCTTTACTGTAGTCTTCTATTGTAGTCTTTTATTTACTGTTGTCTTCCAGCTTTACTGTTGTCTTCCAATTTTACTGTATTCTTCTAGCTTTACTGTAGTCTTCCAGCTTTGATGTAGTCTTCCAGCTTTACTGTAGTCTTCCAGCTTTACTGTTCTTCCAGCTTTTTGTCTTCCAGCTTTATGTAGTCTTCCAGCTTATTAGCTTTCTTATGTAGTCTTCCACTTTACTTGTAGTTTCCAGCTTTACTGTAGTCTTCCAGCTTTACTGTATCTTCAGCTTTACTTAGTCTTCCACTTTACTGTGTCTTCCACTTTACTGTGTCTTCCACTTTCTGTAGTCTTCAGCTTTACTGTAGTCTTCCAGCTTTACTGTTGTCTTCCAGCTTTACTGTAGTTCTCTTAGCTTTACTGTGTCTTCCAGCTTTTGTAGCTTCAGCTACTGTCTTCAGTTTTCTGCTTTCTAGTCCAGTTTACTAGTCTTCAGCTTACTATTAGTTTCCAGTTTACTTAGTCTTCACTTACTGTAGTCTTCAGCTTACTGTAGTCTTCCAGCTTTACTGGTCTTCAGCTTTATGTAGTCTCCAGCTTACTGTAGTCTTCAGTTTATGTGTCTCCAGCTTTACTGTAGTCTTCAGCTTACTGTAGTCTTCCAGCTCTGTAGTCTTCAGCTTATTAGTCTTCAGCTTTTGTTTTCCAGCTTTACTTGTCTTCCAGCTTTACTGTGTCTTCCAGCTTTATTAGTCTTCCAGCTTTACTGTAGTCTTCCAGCTTTCTGTGTCTTCAGCTTTACTGTAGTCTTCAGCTTTACTGTAGTCTTCAGCTTTACTGTAGTCTTCCAGCTTTACTGTAGTCTTCCAGCTTACTGTGTCTCAGCTTTACTGTAGTCTTCCAGCTTACTGTAGTCTCCAGCTTTACTGTGTCTTCCAGCTTTACTGTAGTCTTCCAGTTCTGTAGTCTTCAGCTTACTTGTCTTCCAGCTTTACTGTAGTCTTCCAGCTTACTGTAGTCTTCCAGTTTGTCTTACAGTATCGCTTTCTGTAGTCTTCCAGCTTTACTGTAGTCTTCAGCTTTACTAGTCTTCAGCTTTACTGTTTTCTTCGTAGTCACTTTACTGTAGTCTTCCAGCTTTATGTAGTCTTCACTTTACTGTGTCTTCAGCTTCTGTAGTCTTCCAGCTTTACTGTAGTCTCCAGCTTTCTTAGTCTTCAGCTTTACTGTAGTCTTCCAGCTTTACTTAGTCTTCAGCTTTACTGTAGTCTTCCAGCTTTACTGTAGTCTTCAGTTTACTGTATTTCCAGCTTTACTGTGTCTTCCAGCTTTTGTAGTCTTCAGCTTTACTGTAGTCTTCAGCTTTACTGTTGTCTTCCAGTTTATGTGTCTTAGCTTTAAGTCTTCAGCTTTACTTAGTCTTCCAGCTTTACTGTAGTCTTCAGCTTTACTGTGTTTCCAGTTTTTAGTCCCAGCTTTACTGTGTTTATACTGTGTCTTCAGCTTTACTGTAGTCTTCAGCTTACTGTAGTCTTCCAGCTTTGTAGTCTTCCAGCTTTACTGTAGTCTTCCAGCTTTACTGTAGTCTTCACTTTCTGAGTCTTCCAGCTTTACTGTAGTCTTCCAGCTTTATGTAGTCTTCAGCTTTACTGTGTCTTCCAGCTTTAGTTAGTTAGTCTTCCAGCTTTACTGTAGTCTTCAGCTTTACTGTAGTCTTCCAGCTTTACTGTAGTCTTCCAGCTTTACTGTAGTCTTCCACTTACTGTATCTTCCAGCTTTACTTGTCTTCAGCTTTATGTAGTCTTCACTTTACTGTAGTTTCCAGCTTACTTCGACTGTAGTTTCGCTTTAGTCATTTACTGTAGTCTCAGTTCTGTGTCTCTTACTGTAGTCTTCCAGACTAGTCTAGCTTATTAGTCTTCCATTCTGTAGTCTTGCTTCTTATTCCAGCTTTACTTGCTCAGTTCTGGTTTCTTTATGTAGTCTTGGCTTCGTTTTGTTCAGCTTACTGTGTTCCTTTCTTCTGCTTCATTAGGCTCAGTTATGTAGTCTCATTTTGTCCCAGTTTCTTGTCTTCCAGCTTTCTTAGTCTTCAGCTTTACTGTAGTCTCAGTTTATAGTTTATTTTTGTCTCCAGTTACTGTAGTCTTCCAGTTATGTGTTCAGCTCTTAGTCTTCAGCTTTATTAGTTCAGCCGTAGTCTCCAGCTTACTGTAGTCTTCCAGCTTTACTGTAGTCTTCCAGCTTTACTGTAGTCTTCCAGCTTTACTGTAGTCTTCCAGCTTTACTGTTGTCTTCCAGCTTTACTGTAGTCTTCCAGCTTTACTGTAGTCTTCCAGCTTTACTGTAGTCTTCCAGCTTTACTGTAGTCTTCCAGCTTTACTGTAGTCTTCCAGCTTTACTGTAGTCTTCCAGCTTTACTGTAGTCTTCCAGCTTTACTGTAGTCTTCCAGCTTTTACTTAGTTTCAGCATTTACTGTAGTCTTCCAGCTTTCTGTAGTCTTCCAGCTCTACTGTAGTCTTCCAGCTTTACTGTAGTCTTCCAGCTTTACTGTAGTCTGCCAGCTTTACTGTAGTCTTTCAGCTTTACTGTAGTCTGCCAGCTTTACTGTAGTCTTTCAGCTTTACTGTAGTCTGCCAGCTTTACTGTAGTCTTCAGCTTTACAGTCTCCTTTCTTAGTTGCTACTGTAGTCTCAGCTTTACTGTAGTTTCCAGTTTACTGTAGTCTTCCAGCTTTACTGTAGTCTTCCAGCTTTATTGTAGTCTTCCAGCTTTACTGTAGTCTTCCAGCTTTACTGTAGTCTTCCAGCTTTACTGTAGTCTTCCAGCTTTACTGTAGTCTTCCAGCTTTACTGTAGTCTTCCAGCTTTACTGTAGTCTTCCAGCTTTACTGTAGTCTTCCAGCTTTACTGTAGTCTTCCAGCTTTACTGTAGTCTTCCAGCTTTACTGTAGTCTGTCAGCTTTACTGTAGTCTTCCAGCTTTACTGTAGTCTTCCAGCTTTACTGTAGTCTTCCAGCTTTACTGTAGTCTTCCAGCTTTACTCTAGTCTTCCAGCTTTACTTAGTCTTCCAACTTTATTGTAGTCTTTCAGCTTTACTGTAGTCTTCCAGCTTTATCTGTGTCTTCCAGCTTACTGTGTCTTCCAGCTTTACTGTAGTCTTCCAGCTTTACTGTAGTCTTAGTCTTCCAGCTTGACTGTGTCTTCCAGCTTTACTGTAGTCTTCCAGCTTTACTGTAGTCTTCCAGCTTTACTGTAGTCTTCCAGCTTTACTGTAGTCTTCCAGCTTTACTGTAGTCTTCCAGCTTTACTGTAGTCTTCCAGCTTTACTGTAGTCTTCCAGCTTTACTGTAGTCTTCCAGCTTTACTGTAGTCTTCCAGCTTTACTGTAGTCTTCCAGCTTTACTGTAGTCTTCCAGCTTTAACTGTAGTCTTCCAGCTATATAGCTCGTTCTTCCAGCTTTACTAGTCTTCTACTGTAGTCTTCCAGCTTTACGTAGTCTTCCAGCTTTACTGTAGTCTTCCAGCTTTACTGTAGTCTTCCAGCTTTGACTGCTTCACTTACGATCTTCCAGCTTTACTGTAGTCTTCCAGCTTTACTGTAGTCTTCAGCTTTACTGTAGTCTTCCAGCTTTACCTGTAGTCTTCCAGCTATTCTGTAGTCTTCCAGCTTCTTTTAGCTTACTGTAGTCTTCCAGCTTTACTGTAGTCTTCCAGCTTTACTGTAGTCTTCCAGCTTTACTGTAGTCTTCCAGCTTTACTGTAGTCTTCCAGCTTTACTGTAGTCTTCCAGCTTTACTGTAGTCTTCCAGCTTTACTGTAGTCTTCCAGCTTACTGAGTCTTCCAGCTTTCTGTAGTCTTCCAGCTTTACTGTAGTCTTCCAGCTTTACTGTAGTCTTCACTTTAGCTTGTTGTCTTCCACTTTGTAGTCTTCCAGCTTTACTGTGTCTTCCAGCTTTACTGTAGTCTTCCAGCTTTACTGTAGTCTTCCAGCTTTACTGTAGTCTTCCAGCTTTACTGTAGTCTTCCAGCTTTACTGTAGTCTTCCAGCTTTACTGTTAGTCTTCCAGCTTTACTGTAGTCTTCCAGCTTTACTGTAGTCTTCCAGCTTTACTGTAGTCTTCCAGCTTTACTGTAGTCTTTCAGCTTTACTGTAGTCTTCCAGCTTTACTGTTGTCTTCCAGCTTTACTGTAGTCTGTCAGCTTTACTGTAGTCTTCCAGCTTTACTGTAGTTTTCTAGCTTTACTGTCGTATTCCAGCTTTACTGTAGTCTTCCATTGTTTTCCCTTTACTGTAGTCTTCCAGCTTTACTGTAGTCTTCCAGCTTTTAGCTTCATTGTAGTCTTCCAGCTTTATATCTTCAGCTTTACTGTAGTCTTCCAGCTTTACTGTAGTCTTCCAGCTTTACTGTAGTCTTCCAGCTTTACTGTAGTCTTCCAGCTTTACTGTAGTCTTCCAGCTTTACTGTAGTCTTCCAGCTTTACTGGTCTTCCAGCTTTACTGTAGTCTTCCAGCTTTACTGTAGTATTCCAGCTTTACTGTAGTCTTCCAGCTTTACTGTTGTCTTCCAGCTTTACTGTAGTCTTCCAGCTTTACTGTAGTCTTCCAGCTTTACTGTAGTCTTCCAGCTTTACTGTAGTCTTCCAGCTTTACTGTAGTCTTCCAGCTTTACTGTAGTCTTCCAGCTTTACTGTAGTCTGTCAGCTTTACTGTAGTCTTCCAGCTTTACTGCTTAGTCTTCCAGCTTTACTGTAGTCTTCCAGCTTTACTGTAGTCTTCCAGCTTTACTGTAGTCTTCCAGCTTTACTGTAGTCTTCCAGCTTTACTGTAGTCTTCCAGCTTTACTGTAGTCTTCCAGCTTTACTGTAGTCTTCCAGCTTTACTGTAGTCTTCCAGCTTTACTGTAGTCTTCCAGCTTTACTGTAGTCTTCTAGCTCTACTGTAGTCTTCCAGCTTTACTGTAGTCTTCCAGCTTTACTGTAGTCTTCCAGCTTTACTGTAGTCTTCCAGCTTTACTGTAGTCTTCCCGCTTTGTGTACAGTTAGAAAAGATTGAGTGGTAAGGGAAGTGGATTATTTAAATTGTTTCAGAATTAAATCCAAATATTTTTTTCCGAAGCATTTCAATCTACTTCTCCGAGGCAACAGGTTTACCTGGTGTTTACCTGGAGAGTATTTCTGGGGTCAACCCCCCCGCGGCTCGGTCAGAGACCAGGCCTCATGATTGATCAGGGTCCGATCAACTAGGCTGTTACTGCTGGCCGCACGCAAACTGACGTACGAACCACAGCCCGGCTGGTCAGGTACAGACTTTAGGTGTCTGTCCAGTGCCTTCTTGAAGACAGCCATGGGTCTATTGGTAATCCCCTTTATGTATGCTGGGAGGCAGTTGAGCAGTCTTGGGCCCCTGACACTGTTTGCCATAATTTGCAGTAGAAATGTACTGTGGTTCACCTCACAGTGTGGTTCTTCATGTCAAGAAGAGATGTACTGTGCTTCACCTCACAGTGTGGTTGTTCATCTCAACAAGAGATGTACTGTGATTCACCTCACAGTGTGGTTGTTCATCTCAACAAGAGATGTACTGTGGTTCACCTCACAGTGTGGTTCTTCATGTCAACAAGAGATGTACTGTGCTTCACCTCACAGTGTGATTGTTCATCTCAACAAGAGATGTACTGTGCTTCACCTCACAGTGTGGTTGTTCATGTCAACAAGAGATGTACTGTGTTTCACCTCACAGTGTGGTTGTTCATGTCAACAAGAGATGTACTGTGATTCACCTCACAGTGTGGTTCTTCATGTCAACAAGAGATGGCAGAGTTGAGCTCATAATTTAATAAAGTTACATCCCGTGATAATTCGTGATTTGGCAATAAAGTTATAGCTGTGTGTGCTAACGTGTTAGTGTTCACGTGTTTATTCCACTAACGTGTTAGTGTTCACGTGTTTATTCCACTAACTTGTTAGTGTTCACGTGTTTATTCCACTAACGTGTTAGTGTTCACGTGTTTATTCCACTAACGTGTTAGTGTTCACGTGTTTATTCCACTCACGTGTTAGTGTTCACGTGTTTATTCCACTCACGTGTTAGTGTTCACGTGTTTATTCCACTAACACCTGCTTACTGACACTCACAAAGACGCGTCTCCTCTAAAGGGTCGGATGTTTAAAGTTCTTCTCTGCAACAATATTTCCAAACCAATTCTTTCCCTCAATTGAATCGTAAACTGAATATTTTCTTTGGACTATATATTGTATTTTTGGAGTCCAACACCTGCATTAGTAAGGTGTTCGCTTTCTTATGCATATATTTGCTCTTCCTCCTCTGTTTCCTGTCGTCTGAAGAGGATCGCTGTTTGACGTCATTTTTTTCATTTTCCTCACCAACTGTGCCTTGTAATTTTGAAAAAAATATATCAATATATGTAAAACATATTTAGGAATTGTTAAGCGGGTCATTATATATAATTAAAGTCAGTCTGCGACAAAATTTAATATTGGTATTGTGTATTTTATGTAAATAGTATATATTAAGACTATAGATTTAATCTTAAAGTTAATTTTCACTGTTTCATACATTATTTCATGTCTATCATCCAGACGCCTCCTGGGTGATACATTATTTCATGTCTGTCATCCAGACGCCTCCTGGGTGATACATTATTGCATGTCTGTCATCCAGACGCCTCCTGGGTGATACATTATTGCATGTCTGTCATCCAGACGCCTCCTGGGTGATACATTATTGCATGTCTGTCATCCAGACGCCTCCTGGGTGATACATTATTGCATGTCTGTCATCCAGACGCCTCCTGGGTGATACATTATTGCATGTCTGTCATCCAGACGCCTCCTGGGTGATACATTATTTCATGTCTGTCATCCAGACGCCTCCTGGGTGATACATTATTTCATGTCTGTCATCCAGACGCCTCCTGGGTGATACATTATTTCATGTCTATCATCCAGAAGCCTCCTGGGTGGTACATTATTTCATGTCTATCATCCAGAAGCCTCCTGGGTGGTACATTATTTCATGTCTATCATCCAGAAGCCTCCTGGGTGATACATTATTTCATGTCTATCATCCAGAAGCCTCCTGGGTGGTACATTTTTTCATGTCTATCATCCAGAAGCCTCCTGGGTGGTACATTATTTCATGTCTATCATCCAGAAGCCTCCTGGGTGGTACATTATTTCATGTCTATCATCCAGAAGCCTCCTGGGTGGTACATTATTTCATGTCTATCATCCAGAAGCCTCCTGGGTGGTACATTATTTCATGTCTGTCATCCAGACGCCTCCTGGGTGGTACATTATTTCATGTCTATTATCCAGAAGCCTCCTGGGTGGTACATTATTTCATGTCTGTCATCCAGACGCCTCCTCTCCGAGTATTCAAGCAATGGACCTGGGCTATTGTAAGTACGTAATGTCAGTTACACGTTGATTATTTTTACAGTTTGTGGGACGATAGAGATTACTGGAAATGCCAGCTTACTGGAGCAGTACCAACTCTGTACCATCATCGAGGGTCACTTAAGAATGCAGCTTATTGATGACTACAACCCCACCTGGCCTCTACTCGGCCTCCCAAACCTCACACAGGTGAGCCAATCTTTATGACATATACACAACTTAATCAACTTTACACAATGTATAGGTCCATCCTGGATCATTATTAAGTCGCAAGTAATAATCTAATACCGATATATATATATATATATATATATATATATATATATATATATATATATATATATATATATATATATATATATACACCTTAGTGATAGCTAGCCGCCGTAGCACTGAGCTTAGTGACGGTTTGCCGCCCTAGCTCTCAGCTTAGTGACATCTTGCCGCCCTAGCACTCAGCATAGTGATGGCTAATAGCACTAGCTCTCAGCTTACCGACGGCTAGCTGCCCTAGCACTCAGCTTAGTGATGCCTGGTAGCCCTAGCTCTCAGCTTAGTGACGGCTAGCTACCCTAGCACTCAGCTTAGTGTCGGCTAGTAGACCCAGCACTCAGCTTAGTGTCGGCTAGTAGCCCTAGCTCTCAGCTTAGTGACGGCTAGCTACCCTAGCACTCAGCTTAGTGATGGTTAGTAGCCCCAGTACTCAGCTTAGCAACGGCTAGTAGCCCCAGCACTCAGTGACGGCTAGTAGCCCCAGCACTTAGCTTAGTGTCGGCTAGTAGCCCTAGCTCTCAGCTTAGTGACGGCTAGTAGCCCTACCTCTCAGCTTAGTGACGGCTAGTAGCCCCAGCATTCAGCTTAGTGACAGCTAGTAGCACCAGCACTCAGCTTAGTGACGGCTAGTAGCCCCAGCACTCAGCTTAGTGACGGCTAGTAGCCCCAGCACTCAGCTTAGTGACGGCTAGTAGCCCCAACACTCAGCTTAGTGACAGCTAGTAGCCCCAGCACTCAGCTTAGTGACGGCTAGTAGCCCAAGCACTCAGCTTAGTGACGGCTAGCTACCCTAGCACTCAGCTTAGTGATGGCTAGTAGCCCCAGCACTCAGTGACGGCTAGTAGCCCCAGCACTCAGCTTAGTGACGGCTAGTAGCCCCAGCACTCAGCTTAGTGTCAGCTAGTAGCCCCAGCGCTCATCTTAGTGACTGCTAGTAGCCCTAGCACTCAGCTTAGTAACAGCTAGTATCCCAAGCTCTCAGCTTAGTGACTGCTAGTAGCCCCAGCACTCAGCTTAGTGTCAGCTAGTAGCCCCAGCACTCAGTGTCGGCTAGTAGCCCCAGCACTCAGCTTAGTGACAGCTAGTAGCCCCAGCACTCAGCTTAGTGATGTCTAGTAGCCCAAGCACTCAGCTTAGTGACGGATACACTTACTAGTTGACAACTGTTTGGAGTTACTCCTTTATTGGTATAGTATGTTTTAAATTTATCAGAGTCTGTGTTAAAGGTATTTGATGCAGCTGGTAGCTTACTTACTAGTGTTGATGCGACAGTTGTGTAGTAAGAATTAAAACAATTTGCCACTTTAGTTGTTTCGTGGCATACCTCGTTATCGACATTTAGAACTATGTTAGATCTATCTACGGGTTTATGGCTATACCCCAACTGTTTGAGTTGTTGCCAGAGCTTTTGGGTTATTCTTGTACTCTTCGATCTTTGAGCAATAGTGTCTTGCCTTTGCGCCTTTTATAAGCCTCTGCACTCTGTTCCTCACCCTTTGGAATTCATTTAGTGCTGCAATATCCTGTCTGTTTGCCTTAAATCTTTTTATCAACTGGTCTCTGAATTTCATATTATCTAATATCTCAGTAGTCATCCAGGGTTCAGTTCTTCGTTTAATCCTAACCTCTTTAACTGGTGCAATATTATCAAGGATGGCAGTGAACATTGTTTTGAATTTTCCCAGGCATCATTTACGTCCGTGCAACTTGTTATCACTGACCAGTCACAATTGTGTAGCATATTTACCAGTGTTTCTTTACTGTAGTTTCTAGTTGATCTAACTTTTATTGTCTTGTGTAGGCCTATCCGTTCCCTAGTAATTTTCCTGGTACAGCAAATGATGAAATGATCACTAAGACCTGTGGTAATGACCCCTGACTGACTAATGTTCTCAGGGCGGTTACAAAGTATGTGGTCAATTAGGGTGGCTGAGAACTGTGTGATCCGGGTTGGTGTATTAATTAGTTGCGTGTAACTATTTAAATCCAGAATTTGCTTATATCTTTTACATAGCCCGTTATTTTGCTGTTGAAAACAGATGTTGAAGTCTCCTAATATTACTGTCTCGTCATTGTTATCAAGTCCTGACAAGACTCTCGAAAAGTCCTCTAAGAACTGGTCATGGGTGGGAGGGCGATAACTAGTTCCTACTAAGATGGGTTTGGTCTTGGGTAGCAACACTTCAAACCATAGAATCTCAAGTTTATTGTCATTTAACCCTTAAACTGTCCACACGTAGATCTACGTTCACTCGCGCACTGCTCCGAATATTTTGAAAAAAAAATCGTTTTTTTTAAAAAATGAAGAGCGCATTTTATAAACAGGATAGGCTAAAAAAAAATTTAGGGCCAGTACTTACCGAGATATAAGCCCTACAAGTTGGTGCTGGATGCTCACCTGACGGCAACAACAAGTCCTGCCGCTTGCAGAAGTAATGCCGATATACTTTTTTTTCTAGTTTTTATTTTATTTTATACAATTTTTATGTTCTGGTAATTACAATTTATAATAGTTCTTGTGATTTCATAGCCAATCTTTGTTCTAACACTAATATTAGGTACTGAAATAGTACTCAAATAGTCACAATGACACCAACAGGTGAACAATTTCACCTGCCTTGGTCATTTACTATTGTCTATAAATATATACAAAGTATTTATAGGTCCCAGCAATGTTTTAGACATCCTGGAGTATATATGAAACTCCTTGAAGAATGGTGTTATGACAATTGTCAGATAACTACTGATAAGACAGTGACATTGATGAATGAATGTGTGCCAGGAACCCTTGCTTTGTTTTCACTGTCTGTATCTGTCTATCTATCTATCTGTCTATCTGTCTATCTGTCTATCTATCTATCTGTCTATCTATCTATCTGTCTATCTATCTGTCTGTCTATCTGTCTATCTATCTGTTTGTCTATCTATCTGTCTATCTGTTTATCTATCTGTCTATCTATCTGTCTATCTATGTTTCTATCTATCTGTCTAGCTCGGCTTATCTGTCTTTGTTTGCCTGCCTATGTGTGCCTGGAGTATAATATGAAACTCCTTGACTAATGGTGTTATGACAAGTGTCAGATAACACTGACAGCCCAATGACATTGATGAATGAATGTGCGCAGGGAACCCTCGCTTTGTTTTCACTGTATCTGTCTATCTATCTGTCCATCTGTCTATCTGTCTGTGTCTCTGTCTAGCTCTGCTTATCTGTCTTTCTGTCTGCCTGTGTGTGCCTGGAGTATATGAAACTCCTTGAAGAATGGTGTTATGACAAGTGTCAGATAACACTGACAGCCCAATGACATTGATGAATGGGAGCAGGGAACCCTCTCCTTGTTTCCACTGTCTATCTGTCTAGCTCTGCTTTATCTGTCTTTCCGTCTGCCTGTGTGTGTATCTTTCCGTCTGCCTGTGTGGTATCTTTCCGTCTGCCTGTGTGTGTGTGTGTCTTTCCGTCTGCTTGTCTCAGTCTGAGTGCGGCTCGTAAGCCAACAGGTATTATACACGATGCAGAAGTGACAATGTGACAATGCGTATTACTTGCCAGTCATGTGTATTATGTCTTATATATACAAGTATTGTATAGGACTTTGCCTGGATTTTTTAGGTTATCCTAAATAATTTACACTATGTATAATAACTGTACTTATGTGTACATGTGAGAGAGATATTACAGATATATATAGATAGACAGATATACACAGATACAGAGATATAGGACAGATAGATATAGACAGATATAGACAGAGATATAGACATATATAGACAGAGATATAGACAGATATAGACAGAGATATAGACAGATATAGACAGAGATATAGACAGATATAGACACAGAGACAGCCAGAGACAGCCAAAGCCAGCCTGCCGAATATATAAGAACGTAAAAAAGAAGGAACACTGCTGAAGGCCTACTGGCCCATGCAAGGCAAGTCCATGTCACCCCCCAGCTTAGACCAATGACCCACCTAGTCAGGTCACATCCTCTGAAGGAAGGAGCACAGCATCAGACCACAAGCTAGTCAGGTCCAACTCACACCCACCCACAGCCACTCATGTATTTATCGAACCTATTTTTACTTTCCTCTTATAAGGGGAGTGTTAATGCGACATGACATCAGTGAATCCATGGTGTTTGCCACATTATTTGCTCCAGCTGGCACTCAATTGAACTAGTGCTCCCACAAGGTACTAAGTGGTCCCAGATCTTTTTAATACTGCGCACACTGAGGGCGCAGACCCATTCTCTCGTCTAGGCGACTCAGGCCAATTGCACTAAATTTGAAGGAATGAAAAATAAAACGTTGATCTACGTTCGGAGCAGTACGCGTACAAACGTATATCTACGTTTGGACAGTTTAAGGGTTAAATCAGGTCTTGGATTATAGGCTAAGTCGTTCCTTATGTAGGCACATACCCCACCACCTTTTCTATTCCTATCTAAGCGTTTTATATTGTAACCTTCTATTTTTGACCTCGTCGTCAGTCACCGTATCATCCAACCAGGATTCGAGATGGATATAACTGCCGCTCTAGTTCTGTTAGCTAGAATCCTAATTCTGCCAATTTTGGAAGAAGTGATCTTGGTTGACATGAATAAAGTGAAGGCCTGTTTTCCTAAGACAATCATAATCATCAATAAATGGCAAGGGTCATTAACAATACAAATAGGTAAATCTATGTCATCATTGCTATAAGGGAACTGTGCCAAAGTGCATTTGTTACAAACAAAATGAAATCTGGCACCATTACTATAATTGAACACACATCCATTATGCACCCACCCCATACATCTCTTACATATGGTATGTTTACTGTTCTTTTTTCGTACCTTAGTACAGTGTATACAAATGTCTGGTGGTGTCTGAGATAATAATGGTTCTATTGTCTGTGCATTACATATAGTGTTTTTATCATTACTAGCAACTGGACCGCCCTTATCACCATGACTTATCTGTCTGTTTTGCACCTGTACCATATATTGAGGTCCTGGATTAGTATGAATATCGCCACTTAATAGAGCCACTATAAAAGCTGTGCGCCACTGTTTTGTTTTGGAGATGTGGGGTTGCCAAACCTTGCGGCGATAGTGGCACTTACGTTTCTGGTATGATGGCCACTGTTGGGCTTTCACTTTCCAGGAGCTATCACCTCATTCACCTTTTCCAGACCCCATGACTGATTTCCTTCTTTCGAGAAATGCACAATAATGATAAATATCATTATGGCAGCCTGAACCCCTCTGATGCCAGCCATAGTTACTCTTCACTCTTTATCATTTCACAACAAAAATTTGTTTTCTTTTCTTTACTTTTTATTAAAAAGAAACCACTGATCCTATCAGACACCTAGCAATGCCTAGTATCGACTCTAGAAATCACCACTGGTTACTAGTAAATTTTCTGTTATCACATACCCGGATTACCCTCACTTGTCCCCTTACTTCGTAAACTCCCATCACTCCTCACTTCATAGTCCGGCTTTCCCTATCACACTTCTAACTCATTTCCATCCTGGCAGTGTAAAAAGAAGTTTTTCAAAGGCGATGTCCGTACACAGCGCCATCAATCCCATATAGCGGGGCTCGTCGTTGTTGCTAGTCCTCGTAGAGTTGATGTGTCAGCCATTTTTAAAAGCAGTGAGGGAAAAAAAACGGCCACTGCCCCTGACAGATTCCTTGGAGTTTTGTCGTTAGATTTGGCGTTTTCTCCTATGTTTCCCTCCTAATGTACACTGGTCATTAATATGGAAGTCAGCTATTAAAAATATCCTTGGTTGGTTAACTATTCACTTCTTTCCCACATTTAGGACTGAGAGAGAACCGCTGGTATAGCCTGACAGTTTCCTGGAGTTTGTTTTGTAGATTTATCGGTTTCTCCTGTGTTTCCCTCCCATTAACACTGCTGCAGTTGATATGATGGTCAGCTACTGTCAGTATAATTAGAATGTCGCTTCGTAGTTGTACATCTGGCAGTAGCTGGTGATTGTATGTCAGTCAGCCATGTTTAAATGATCACTTGCACCCCTCACCTGGCACTGAGGGGAAAAAAATCGACACTACACTACATTACAGACCTGTCAGTTTCCTTGTATTTTGTTGATTAGGTTTTCCCTTATGTTGACTTCACATTAACACTGTGCAGTTGATATGGGAGTCAATCACTCATTGTAGTGGTAAACGTTGATTGTCAGGATTGTACGTCTGGTAGCGGGTCTGGTATTTGAATGCCGGTCTCCTGTTTTGGTCATATTTGGTCCATTTCGCTGTAGTCACCGTCAGTTTTCTTGTCACTGTAAGTTCCTTGTATGTTGTTACAACAGTTCTTGCAAATAGACCATTGCTGGAGTCTCAACGGCCCAGGGAATGGCAAAATATAGGAGCAGCCTTGATGTTGCTGCCTGGTGCCTGGTGCCTGTCGGCAGAATGTATTATTGTGGCCCGGTGGTCTGGTGGCTTGAGCTCCGCTTCACACACGGAGGGCCCGGGTTCGATTCCCGGCGGGTGGAAACATTTCGACGTGTTTCCTTACACCTGTTGTCATGTTCACCTAGCAGCAAATAGGTACCTGGGTTGTTAGTCGACTAGTGTGGGTCGCATCCAGGGGGACAAGATTAAGGACCCCAATGGAAATAAGATAGATAGTCCTCGATGGCGCACTGACTTTCTTGGGTTATCCTGGGTGGCTAACCCTCCGGGGTTAAAAATCTGAAGAAATCTTATCTTATCTTATTGTATTATTGTTTTTCTTTTGTGCCTAACAATGTTTTATACGTAAACTACATTATTTTATACAGCAAGATTTCTGGTCGATCACCATGCCCAGCCCTTCTAGGGCAGGGTAGGTGCCAAGGCTGGAGCTTGCTGCCATCTGCAGCTCGTAAGCCTGCCCTTCCCGTTAGGGAAGGTGGCAGACCAGAGAGGCCTAGCATTTATCTACCTCCATGCCTCGTGCTGGTGGGGAATTGGCTAGGCCTGGGGCCAGTTGGTCCCGCCAATGAGGGCACCCCTCCCATGGGAGACATAGGTCTCTGCTACTCCCACGCCAGGGAGCCGGGCCGGGTCGCCATCTGGTAAGACCCGGGCCGGGAGAATTCCCGGTGAATAATAATAATAATAATATCTTTATTTACTACATGTACATGTACAAGGTATACAGACCTAGCTAACATCAATGACACTACTATATAGAAAGCCCCTTGCTATGCTGAGCATTTCGAGCAAATTAGGTCCTTGTCCCAGGATGTGACCCACACCAGTCGTCTAACTCCCAGGTACCCATTTTTTACTGATGGGTGAACATAGACAACAGGTGTAAAGAAACACGCCCAATGTTTCTACCTGAGCTGGGAATCGAACGCAGACCCTCGCCGTGTGAAGCGAGAGCTTTAGCGACCAGGCCACGGGGTCTGATCCTCCTCCTTAGACAGCATAAAATAAATAAAATGGTATTATTATTCTAAATATAATAAAAATAAAAATAAAAATAAAAATAAAAATAATAATAATAATAATAATAATAATAATAATAATAATAATAATAATAATAATAATAATAATAATAATAAAATATAAATAATAATTGCAATAATAATAATAATAATAATAATAATAACAATAACAATTGCAATAATAATAATAATAACTATACTACTACTACTACTAATAATAATAAAAATAAAACTTGTAAAAATTTATCAATAAATGCAGCATAGTTTTTATAGTGGCGGATTCAATCCGGATTGGCGCGGATTTATTGAAGAAACTGCCCGCCAATGTTTGTTTACCCTCACCACACTGCTCACCTGTCTCTTATCTGTTATTATGTTTATTTAGGTACAGGTACACCTGAGTACAAGTGTCCTATCTAGTGACATGTGTGAAGATTACTTGGCATAACGCGAAAAAGTCGGACAAAGTGATTTATTTGTATTGTGGCCCTGTTGTCCCCCAGGATGCGACCCACACCAGGTGACTAACAGTGGACCCTCGATTTTCTTAAGCCTCGTGCTTCGTAAATTTCTCCTTTTGACAACTTTTTTCGTCAAAATATAGCTTCGCGGTTCGGTGGGGAACACGTGAGCGTCCCATCGTCCACCAGCGTCCACACCACAGGCGTCCCAAGAGCAGCAGTCAGTGTGGCATCACCAGCCAGTGACCACCCCACGCGCTCATACCATACATTTCATAATATTCCATTCTTTTAGTGCTTGCAACTGCTAAATAAGCCAGCATGGACCCAAAGCAAGCTCCTAGTGCCAGCCCTGTGGTAAAGAGAGTGAGAAATACGATAGAATTGAAGAAAGAGATCATTGCAAAGTATGAGAGTGGCGTGAGTGTTGCGAGTCTTGCCACGAGGTATGGCAAGCCCCATGCAACCATCTATTCCATCGTGGCCAAGAAAAAGGACATCAAGGAAGCTGCTGTTGCGAAAGGGGTCAATGTGCTCACAAAACAAAGATCGCAAATACTGGAAGATGTGGAGAAGTTGTTGTTGGTGTGGATGAAGGAGCAGCAGGTAGCAGGAGACAGTGCCATGCAGCAGGTAGCAGGAGACAGTGCCATGCAGCAGGTAGCAGGAGACAGTGCCATGCAGCAGGTAGCAGGAGACAGTGCCATGCAGCAGGTAGCAGGAGACAGTGCCATGCAGGAGGTAGTTTGTCAGAAGGCGAGGCAGTTGTATGATGATCTCGTCAAGAAACTGCCTGCAACGAGTGCTGATGTTAATGAATTTAATGCCAGGAAAGGCTGGTTTGAGAGATTTAAGAAGCGTAGTGGCATACACAGTGTTGTAAGGCATGGTGAGGCCGCAAGTTCTGACAAATGTGAGGCTGAAAAATTCGTGCAGGAATTCAAGGACTATGTAGAGGCTGAAGGATTCCTCCCCCAACAAGTGTTCAGTTGTGATGAAACAGGCCTCTTTTGGAAGAAAATGCCAAAGAGGACCTACATCACGCAGGAGGAAAAGGCACTGCCAGGACACAAGCCTATGAAAGACAGGCTAACTCTCATGTTGTGTAGTAACGCTAGTGGGGATTTTAAAGTGAAGCCTTTACTGGTGTATCACTCTGAAAATCCCAGAGTGTTCAAGAAACCAATGTCGTCAAGAATAAATTGTGTGTGATGTGGAAAGCTAATTATAAGGCAAGGGTCACAAGGCAAATTTTCAATGACTGGGTCCATGAAGTGTTTGGCCCCAGTGTGAAGAAATACCTCCTGGGAAAAAAAATTGCCACTCAAGTGCCTCCTGGTACTGGACAATGCTCCTGCTCATCCTCACAACTTGGAAGACCAATTGTCTAGGGACTTCAGTTTTATAACAGTGAAGTTCTTGCCTCCTAACACCACTTCTCTCCTCCAGCCCATGGACCAGCAGGTCATTTCTAACTTCAAAACTCTACACCAAAGCAGTGTTTCAAAGATGCTTTGATGTGCTCTCAGACACTCGATTGACCCTAAGAGAGTTCTGGAAAGATCACCTCGATATCTTCCATTGCATGCCTTATAGATAAGGCTTGGCAGGGAGTGAATTCCAGGACTTTGAACTCTGCTTGGAGAAAATTGTGGCCAGATTGTGTCCTCGACAAAGATTTTGAAGGGTTTGAGGCTGACCCTGACAACCCTATGCCAGTTGTGGAATGTATTGTGGCATTGGGGAATTCCATGGAGTTGGATGTGATGGCCAGGATGTGGAAGAGTTGGTGGAGGAGCACAGGGAAGAGCTAACCACTGAAGAGCTGCAACACCTTCATCTGCAACTGCAACAGACCACAGCTCAGGAAATTGCTTCAGAGGAGGAGGAGGAGGAGGAAGAAAGAGAATGAAGAAGGTGCCTTCTTCAGTGATTAAGGACATTTGTGCAAAGTGGAGTAAGGTGCAAACGTTTGTGGAGGAACATCACCCTGACAAAGCTCTTGCAAGGCGTCTCTGCAAAATGTTCAATGACAATTTCATGTCCCATTTTAGGCAAATTTTAAAGAGACGCCAGAAACAGAGCCTTCTGGAACAATTTTTTGAGCGACAGGGGTCCAGTGACTTTCAAGCTGGTCCCAGTGGCATTAAAAAACAAAGAAGGGAAGTAATCCCGGATAAAGACTTCATACCTAAAGTCTTTATGGAAGGGGATTCCCCTTCCAAACAATAGTGTAGCTTCTCCATTCTCACCCCTCCTCCTGTCTTCCATACACCAACAAGAATCTTCAATAAAGGTAAGTGTGATGTTATTACTGTATTGTTTTATACTTGATGTCTCATTGTTTTCTGTATGTAAATCTTTATTTAATTTAAAAAAAATATTTTTTGTTAATACTTTTGGGTGTCTGGAACGGATTAATTGGATTTACATTATTTCTTGTGGGGAAAATGGTAGGATCTGTGGTATTATCTGTGATTATGCCTGATTTTAAAGGGGATATGGTGTTAGTCCAGATGTGGTCTAATAGGGAGGTACAGGTCTCAGAGATTCTTGTAGGTTTGTTACTGTTGGTAGCAGCAAGCAGTTGCTCATAATGTTTGTGAATTCAGTTACTTGTGGGTCCTAATCTTGTAGTCTCCTGTGAGGATTAAGTGGTCTTTATTCATGTGTGCATCAGTAATCATACTTCCTAATTTTTCACTAAATTGGTTAATATTTGACTGTGGTACTCTGTACGTAGATATTTATCACTGTGAGAGGTTTTTGTAGGTATTTGGATTTAAACTTAGCTATTATATATTCTCCATGTTCATCTCTTGTGCAAGTATTGTGACACATTCAAGCTGGTCTGAGTAGAATATAAAACTGTGCCACCCCCTTGTTGGTCTGGCCTACAATTTGTATGGCTGTGTAACCAGGAATGACATAGATATCTGTAGCATTATTATTAGGCTTTAGCCAGGTTTCAGTGAGAGCAATGATGGACATACTGGCCTGTAGTGAGTTTAATAATGCAGTGAGACCGTCAAAATGTTTGCTTAAAGATCTGACATTGTAGTTAAAGATAGTTATGTTATTTTTGGCTTTGAGTATTTTTTGCTTGTTCTGCTGTGTAATAATTACAGTTGTTGTTAGGTTGGGTGTAAGTCATTTAATAAGAGTTGATATCAGGATCAATGTTTGGAATCATAAGATTTAGTGTGATTCTATAATTAGACTTAAGAATAGAACAATGTAATTAGACTTAAGAATAGAACAATGTAATATGAGTTCTTGGCACGTGAATTAGTACGTTAGATATGTTTACAAAAATGAATAAATGAACTATGGTAGTCAATTTACAGCTAAAAAAAATCTAAAACACTATAACACCTGAGTTAGCACCTTAATTATTTTAACAAATGTTTATAGTGTTTTGAGTGTGATCCTAGAACTAGATTTAAGAACAAAGTAATATGCTAAACTTAATAATATGATACTTGATTAATTAATCCTACTAGCTATTGGATTAACACAATTTTGAACAATAGTCACAGAGATATAGGATATTTTTACAATGTTGATGATTTACTATTTAACTGGCTAATTGAACTGGTTGGAATAATTACTTTGACTAGTATTAAATTTTTATGGAACAATTATTTGGATTCATTATTGGTTGTGATTTAATGTTTCAACCCATGCCGGGGATTAAACCATGGACACTCAGTGTGTCATTGTATTTCATATAATCAATGTAGTTGCTTACCCTGGGACTCCCCACAAAATAAAGAATAATGTGAGTAGTGATGAATGGTTTAAAACCGACAAGTTGAAGATTGAGACACTTATGCACTTACACTGTAAAGATATATCCTAAACCTCTGGGACTTCTATTCAAAAGTCTGTTAATCCAATTAGCTAGAAAAATCAATTGATCAGATATCATATCTTTAAGTCTAGCATTATTCATTGTTCTTAATCTTTTTAGAATCACACTCATATATAAACTTTTGTTTAATTAATTAACTTACTCAGGTGCTAACTCAGGTGCTATAGTTTTAGATTCTTATTAGCTGTAAATTGACTACCTTAGCTCATTCTTTTCATTTTGTAAACATATTCAATGTACTAACTCACGTGCCAAGAAATCCTTTTGCATTGTCCTATTCTTAGGTCTACTTGTGTTGTTCTAATTTTAAGTTTAATTATAGAATCACACTAAATCTTATGATTACAAACATTGATCCTGAAATCAACCTTCTATTAAATGACTTACATGAACCTAACAACAATTGTCATTACTACACAGCAGAACAGGCTAAAACACTACTCAAATCCAACAATAACATAACTATAATTACAATGTCAGATCTTTAAGCAAACATTTTGATGACCTCACTGCATTATTAAACTCACTTCAGGCCAGTATGTCCATCATTGCTCTCACTGAAACATGGTTAAAGCCTCATACTATAGATATCTATAGCATTCCTGGTTACACAGCCATACACAATTGTCGGCCAGACCAACAAGGAGGTGGCACAGCTATGTTCTTCTCAGACCAGCTTGAATGTATTAACAATACTTGCACAAGAGATGAACATGGAGAATATATAATAGCTAAATTTAAATCCAAATATCTACAAAAACCTCTCACAGTTATAAACATCTATAGATTACCACAGTCAAACATTCAGCAATTTAGTGAAAAATTAGGAAGTATGATTACTGATGCACACATGAACAAAGACCACTTAATCCTCACAGGCGACTTCAATATAAACCTCCTACAAGATCAGGACCCACTAGTAACTGAATTCACAAACACTATGAGCAACTGCTTGCTGCTCCCGACAATAACAAAACCTACAGAATCTCTGAGACCTGTGCCTCTATTAGACCATATCTGGACTAACACCATATCCCCATTAAAATCAGGCATAATTACAGACAATACAACTGACCACTACCCGACCTTTCTCATAACAAATCTCGGAAAATTACCACTAGAGACTACTAAAGTTACCTTCAGACTACAAAATGAGACAGCTATAAATAGCTTTATAACAGCTATGACAAACATTGACTGCAAACAGAAATAGACAACTTCCCAGATACTGACTTATGTATTAACAATTTTCTTAAAAAGACCCAATACCTCTATAATAAGCACTGCCCTAAAAAAAAAAAACAAATCACAACTAAAAGATTAAATAGTCCCTGGCTAACCCCAGCATACTCAAGTCCATTAATATAAAGCACCTATATGAAAAACAGTACAGAATGGGACAAATATCAAGAGAACAAACAAACGCTACTCATCAAACCTAATGAGTCTGATAGAAGTCAAAAAACTGTACTATGAGAACAGATTACATAACTTAAAGGTGATATAAAAGACCTGGAAAACCCTATCTGAAATTCTAGGAACAAAAAAGATATCCACAAACAGAACAATCAAACTAACAAAACCAGATGAACCCCTACTCCCACCTATTGAAACAGCAAACAAACTCAATGATTTCTTCTCCACCATAGGTAAAAAGCTGGCAAGCAAAATCCCAAGTTCTAATACTCCACCTAACGACTATCTCACTGGCACCTATCCGAACACACTATTCCTAGCCCCAACCAACCCAATGAAGTTTCACTTATAATCAACACATTAAAAAACAAAGCAGTGACCTAAATAACTTACCACCTTATATACAAAAGCCTCCCATGTTCTCTCACCAATTATTGCAACACTTTTTAACAAATCCATTGAATCCTCTACCTTCCCATCAATACTCAAAATAGCGAGGGTCACCCCAATACATAAGGGAGGAGATCAAGCAGACCTGAATAACTACAGGCCGATATCTAACTTACCCCTTCTCTCCAAAATCTTTAAAAAATTAATTCATAGACAAATATATTCCTACCTCACCTCCAACAACGTACTCAACCACTGTCAATTTGGATTCAGGCCTAATAAAAATACAAATGATGCCATTATACACATGTTAGAAATAATTTACACCGCCCTTGAGAAAAAAGAAATCCCAGTGGGAATCTTCATTGATTTACGTAAAGCTTTTGATACAGTTGACCATGATCTGTTACACTTAAAATTATCGCACTATGGTATAAGAGGACACTCCTTAAACTACCTAAAATCATACCTTAGCAACAGAAACCAATATGTGTACACAAATGGAGCTAGCTCCACCGCACAAACTATTACCGTAGGTGTCCACAGGAAGTGTTCTTGGCCCACTACTCTTTCTCATTTTACATTAACGACCTACCAAATGCATCTCAACTACTCAAACCCATACTTTTTGCAGATGACACTACATACGTATCTCTCACCCAAGCCCAGACACATAGCCAACACTGCAAATACTGAATTGCAGAAAATATCTACCTGGATGATGACCAACAAACTTACTCTCAATATTGATAAAACCTATTTTATCCAGTTTGGGAACAGAGCTGCAAACGCACCACTTAACATAATGATAAACGGGTCCCCTATCGCAAAACACAGAGGGAAAATTCTTTGGAATACATCTTGACAGTGGCCTCAAATTTCAGACACACATACAACAAATCTCCAAGAAAGTCTCAAAGACCGTGGGAATACTATCAAGATACGGTACTATGTTCCACAACCAGCTCTCCTACCCTATATCACTCACTCATTTACCCCTACCTCACCTATGGAATCTGCGCATGGGGCTCTACATCAATAACTCATCTCAGACCACTAATAACACAACAAAAGGCAGCAGTTAGAATGATAACAAATTCTCACTCCAGGCAACATACTCCACCAATATTCAAAAAACCCAAACTTACTCACCATGCAAGACATCCATACTTTTTACTGTGCCTATTACATACATAGAACACTCTATGCAGATATTAACCCACCACTCAAACTTCTCCTTACTAATTTTAACAGGACACATGACCATAACACTAGACACAGATCACTCCTCGATGTTCCCCGTGTCCACCTAACACTATGTAAAAACTCAATGCACATAAAAGGCACGAAAATTTGGAATTCATTACCTGTCATTGCCAAAGAAACCCTACCTGTACCCCAATTCAAAACGATGAAAAAAACCACCTTCTCACCCAAAGCTAATTGCTACATATCAACAATTCCCAGCAAAGTAGAATAATCACTTAACGTAAAACCTGACTTTAAAGTCAATGTAATGTATGAATGAACGAATGAATGGATGTAAAACCTGTTATGAATAATACTTACTTAGCTAATTATTCCCACAACACTTACATTATAATGACCACGTAAACTAACTGCAATGCAATTAATTGTTTTAAATTGTTATCTCACTCAATTAGTTACATTGCTGCAATAAATTGCTACAATTAATTGATATGTTCAACTTATATTCAAACTTTAAAACTTAGATATGCAACTTTACTTATTTTATAAATTATCAACCATAACTTTTTATTATTTTATTATTATTATTGCTTTAATTTGTTTAATCTGATTTAATTAATTTTATAATGAAGACAAAAGTACAAAACTATGTTCAAATTTCATAGCTTAAATACTCACCTTTACTCATTGTATACTATCTACAAAAATTCTTACAATTTAGTTTTAAGTTAATTTAGTCTGCCCAAAATGCCCTGCATACTAGGGGCTTTTGGCATGTACACCTCATGTAATCTCAATAACCAAATGTAATTCTTTGTATCATGTCCAAATAAAAATTATTATTATTATTATTATTATTATTATTATGGGATCTTTATTAAGGAAATGTTTTGCCACACAGTGGCTTCATCAGTCCAATACAAAGCAGAGAGGGGTAAGGAGAGGAGGAGTTTGAGGTAATCAGTCCCTCAGCCTGGAATCAATGTATTCAGTCCATCACTCTTGTAGAAAGTACAGCATATTGTCGGAGAAGTGGCTTATATATTGTAGTCAGGTGAGTTGAAGCAGGAGGAGGCGGGATCACAGTGGAACCATCCACTAATGTAAGTAGGTCTTCGTCCAAAGGTTGGACAAGTATTGGAGAATTCCTTGTGTTAAGTTCCCATGATGGAGTGAACACATCGATTCCAGACTGAGGGACTGATTACCTCAAACTCCTCCTCAACTTACACCTTTCTGCTTTGTATTGGACTCATGAAGCCACTGTGTGGTGAAATGTTTCCTTAATATAGATCCCATATGTTGCATAAGTGTCTCATTCTTCAAGAGATATTTTGCTGAAAAATGGTGTACAGTATTATGTTTTTTAATTGTACTTCCTTATTTTTAGAGTTGTGATATTGACCAAGAGTAACTGATCCACGGTTACCTACTTCATGTCAACTAACACCAGGGGGAGGGGCTGGACAAAGGGCGGTCTCTGGCAGGGGATGGGGGGGAAGAGGAAACTGGAGAGGAAGAGGAGAATGGAGAGGAAGAGGAGAATGGAGAGGAAGAGGAGGATGGAGGGGGAAGAGGAGGCAGGGGAACAGATCAAGGAGGAAGTTGGAGAGGAACCAGCAAAAATAATAGAGGTAAGAATTTTCCTTTATATAAGGGTACTGTATGGTCTCAAATAATGTTTGTTAAGAAAACTCAAAGTTTTCGAGGAAAGAATTACAAAATATTGGAAGAATCCTAGTGAAACTTATTCATCATCACTTATGTTTCTTAATTTTCCAGAAAGGCACAGGTTCAGAATTCAGTGGTGATGCAACAAACTATTGTACAGCATCACCACCTGACATTCAGAGTGCTGACACTTAACTTTTCACCTCCAGTAGTAGTCCAACTGATTGGTTTCCCAGGTTTCCATCATAGATATTACCATCCTCATACTTCAAAGATCCCTCTCCAACACAAGCTCCAGTCTATGTCCGCTGTATATTCAAACCTCTAACCTGTCAATAACTCGTTCTTTTTCCAACACTTAGACTGATGTCCCCTACATCTACCTCAGGTTTTGGGGTGACACATGCACAAAAAGGCTTTTATTGAAGGAGACATTTTGCCACTTGTGGCTTTTATATTTCTAATTAAGAGACAGAACTGAGAAAAGGATTTACGAAATCGGTGGTTTATCAATAGAGTTGTGGATGAGTGGCACACTACATTCCAGCTAGCATTCCTGAAGTAAGTACAATTCTTTAGGTTTCCAAAATAGATTAGACAGCACATGATTGGGAGTGGTTGGGTATGAGCAGACTTTATAGCATGGGCCAATGGGCCTGCTGTACTGGTCCTTTGTTATGTTATGACAAAGAGATGAATATAATTATATGGAGCCTGTATTGATAATATTTTAACCACACAGTTAGCTTTATCAAGTCACAGATTTGTTTGTACTTAACAAGCCCACTGTGTGGGTGAAATGTTATCAGTGAAGGTTCCATATAAACTGCATTTCCAGTGTCAATATCTTACCATTATCTACTCCTTTTTATGTTATGTTTTAATATTAACAATATTAAAAACATGTCCATTATACCTTCCAGGAGGTGTGTTAAAATCATTAAACAAGTACAATGTATTAAACAGAAATTTAAAAGTGATAGCAAGAGGTGGGCATGGTCAGGAAAGGGAATGCCTGAAGAGTTGAATTTGAGGAACTGAGAGACGGAAGGGGGCAAAACTTGCTGAGCAAGACAGTGTGACCCCCTTTCTTCTCCCATTTCCTCAAATTCAACTCCTTGGGCACTCCTTCTGATCATGCCAACCTCTTGCTTCAACAGCTCATTCTTTCTACTAAGTCTTAAGATTGATATATTTATTGTGAATATTATTGTGAGAGTATCATTGACCAAGTACATTATCATTATGGAAATTTGTACACAAATGCAGCAATAATACATCAGTATCTAGGGATAAATATGAATATGTATATGATAATCCATTAATATTACTAAATTTATGCATAAATTAATGCGCTTATATTGTTAGATAAACCGTCACTATTTTTGACCAAGTCATTGATCCTGTTGTTTGATAGCTCACTAATGTCGGTGATTTGTTTACTGACCTCTCCAGATACCTTCTAACATGTTTTATGTTTACAGCAACTCAGATAGTCCTAATTGATGATATACAGGCATATTACTTTCTGATATGACTGAGCTTTACTAGCAAATTAACTGATTTTTTATTCTGCCTTAATTGAATTAGTGTTTGTTAGGTGACACTAGCTACTCTAAATATGCTTAATCATTGCCTCTTGCAGCTTAACATTGTTCACTTCAGTAACTCTGAGTTTTATAAGTTTTTGAAACATTGTCTAAATCTAGGTTAATATTTATTCTTCTCATTTAGTTTCTTTTATGCTACTCTGTTATTCATTTATAATTGCTCGGGATTTCTGTAGTTATTTTTCATGAGGTGAGCTCTAGGTATTAACAGTAATAATACAAGGAATAATTATTTTTATCTCCTGTATATCACAATAATTGTTCCTGTATTAATCTGCATCTATGTGTAAAAGGGTTCTATAAAATTTCATTTCAAAATTTTTTCATATAAATATTACTAGAATCAAAAAAAGTAACGATACTGGAAAAAAAAGTGTTACTTCAATTTTTCAGGTGTGGGGATGATGGCAGCCCCTCATGTAGGATGCCATCTCAGAGCTCTCAGTGTGGTGATGTGTCAAGAGGGAGGAATGTCACAACGGCGCATCACATCAATGCTGCCACAGGTGCCTACCCATATAAAGGCTGGTTGCTTTACATGAATGAAGGTTAATAGTTCATTTTTTATTTTGTTTAAGAATCTCAATTTTTATCAGTTTCGCAGTACTGTAACCCTTTATGGATTTAGTTCTTAGTTATGATTATAATAATGATAATTGTCAATGTTCTAGTTCACCTTTAATCTAGTTCACCTTTGTGCTCATAATAATAATGTATTTTCACAATAAATTTTCACATTAATGGTGGTATGGTGGAGTGTAAAAGGGGTAATAAATGCTATAACTATTGGAAATTTAACGAAATTATTTAGTTGGGACTGATTGAATATAGCATACAAGCATGCTACTTTCTTGTGATTTGACCCTCTCAAAGCAACCTTGGATCAAACCTTATTGTCATCCATTTATCCAGGTGCTGTATGGTCCTTATAGGTTTATCACTTTCCAGGAATATAATACAAATAATAATTACTGAAGACAAAAACAAATACTGTAGATAATTACAGGTTGATGTGGGAAGATTTAAGTGGACCAGGATAACAGAATACAATAAAAGTTGATAAGTAAACGTATTCAACGGACATCTTTATTCCAAAACAATTTCCCTAAGATAGATGAAACATTTAAATAGAGACTTGACTGTTAATAGATGCTTACTTATCAGGATTTAAAAGAAAAAAAAACAAAGTTCTAATTCTGTTGCATGACTACCTGCTTAATGGGGTGAATAGAGATTATTGGTTTATAATGGACGTTTGGAGGGAGGGAATTTTTATAAGGGATTGATTGAGACTGGTTAGTGGACTTGAATCCTGGAGGTAGGAAGGGGGCAGTGCCTGCATTCTGAAGGTGCTGCAGTCAAGATAATCACTGATTGTGATGTTAGCACACTACTGGAAAGATGGTAGTTCAGTGCATGATGGTGAATGGGGTTTTCTTTGTGTAACCCTGCCTTGGTCTTGAGAGCTCACAGATGTTATGACTACACAAAAGAATTTTTCCGAAGAAGTTGTTCTGTGGATGTTTCCACCAAGATCATTCACACACATACATGTATGTGCCTCATTCATCCACACTAGGTAATGGTAGACAATTTTTTTTTAAATGAATTATGTAAACATAAAATGTTTATATAAATTAATAGTATTTTTCTTTCAACAAATTGGCCAATTAACCAAGGCAGGGTGGCCCAAAGAGAAAACAAAAGTTTCTTTTTAAATAACAAAAAATGCAAATACCGTGATGAAACCCAACCCCCCATAAAAGGGAAGACTTTTACGTTGCCTGCGGACCATTTACGTCACACCCAAGGCGGTGGAAGGGGTATTTTGGGGCAGACAAAGGGACAGAAAGGGTGGAGGAAGGAGGAGAGTGGTGGAGCAGCAAAAGGGGACATAAGAGGGGGCCGAGGGTAAGAACAAGAACACGGGGGAAAAAAAAATTTTATTTTATTTTCCCCACTGTGTTCTTTTCTCCCCTTAGGCCGCCGCTTTTGAGGCTCCCTTTCTATTTTTCACTACCACCACCCACTATTTACACCCAACCCTCCACCCTTTCTTTCCCCCTGTCTGCCTCTAAAATCCCCCCCCTGTCCTTCGTGTTATTGACTGTAAATGGTCCAAGTCGGAAAAGGGTCATAAGCTCTTCTTTTTATTTGCGGGTTTGTGTGTATTTCTCTTTTTAAAATTAATAGTATTTAATTTTTTTTAAAAATTTAATCAGTTGTAGCATCTTAGCAAACTTCATGTTATCCGGAAAAATTCTGAAAATTATATAATTGTGGTAATAATGTTCACTACTGATCAGATTGCCTTAAAATGAGTACAGGAGGGCCCACTTAAGAGTTCACTTTACAATTTTGCTAGAATCAGCTTTGGTCTTTTCGGAAATTTGGGGTTTCGAATATTTCATGTTGTATTACTTTAAAATGAACGGTTGGAAAGGGTTTTCAAGAAACAAAAACTAAGGGAGGGGCGATTTCCTTTTTTTTTATTATTTTGGTCAATTTTAAACAATTTATAAGCTTTTAAAAACCAATGTCTTTTTATGACTTTTGCCTTTGTTGATAGAAAAAAAAAAAATTGGCCAAATTTTATGGGTCACAAATTTTCCTATTTTACAAAATTGGGAAATGTACAATGCCTAGTTGACATCAGATGGAAGGTTCATTTATTACCCAAAATTTTTTAAAAAAATTTTAGTGATTTATTATAAAAAAGTTTAGATTTTTTTTTTTTTTGTGGGAAAAAAATCAATACAAACAAAGCTGTAAAGATATAAATTAAATATTGCAACATTGAGTATCTTTATTGGGAAATGTTTCCCACACGTTTCATGTCCAATACAAAGTGGGGAAGGGAGGAGGTTTGAGGAATGTCCCCCTGACATGTGTTATCCATCAATAAAATCCCAAGTTGCATATTGCTAATTTATAACTTGTCGGTTTCTGAACCATTCATCTAATGCTGAAAAGATATCGGAAATCCTCAATGGGTGGTTGTAGACCCATCATTACCAAAATGTGCAAAATGACAATCCTATTTACTTTTTGCAAAAATGGCCTCACAATGTCAATAATTTATTTCTGGTTATTGATACATATTTTTTTAAAACTCTAGGATATTAAATTCATGGATACGCAAACTTGTTGAGACCCCAAGGCGACGAGGTGGCGAGTCCCTGCACTTGAATGGGGCATCAGAGATGTTCTATGTAGGTATTTTGAATGAAACAATCATAAAAATCAATTTTGGGAGAAAAAACACTAATTGGCAACATGTATTTTTATAAACAAGAACAACAAAATTACATTTAAGGAAAAAATACAGTTACTCATTACGATAAACCTAGAGAGGGCATATCTAAGACGAAACAATCGTTAAACGAATCAATTTTCCCATAAAAATAATGAAATAAATTTAATCCGTCCAAGACTTCCAAAAGTAAATAAAATATTTTTAGAACTTTTGGACATTAAATAAAAATTTAAAAAGAATACATAAAACACATGCAAATATTGTAAAAAATTCACTTACATTTATTGAAGATTGTTGATGTTGGAGGACGGGAGGAGGGGAGAAGGTGGGGTATTAGTGTTTGGGGAAGGGGAATCCCTTCCATTAACACTCGGTACCAAGTCCTTTTCTGGGGTTACCTTTTCTTTGAATGCCACTAGGAAGGGAGTCACTAGACCTCTTCTAACAACAAATTTGTCCAGGGAGCTCTGTGTCTGGCTTCTTTAACACATCCCGAAATGACACACCCTGTGTCATTG